>PVJX010015047.1:0-43301 GCA_004027295.1 Dolichotis patagonum
AACTGAGGCACACAAGAATTACTTCCTGATATTTTACCCTGTCATGCCTTATTTACTTTTACCTTTACTTATTACTTGTTTTATAGCTATATTTACACAGTTGCCTTGCTAGGCATTAATAATTTTTCTTCTCATGTTTTTTTTTCAATCGTTTTAACTCCTATCATTTGTGGGATTCTTCTAAATCCCATAAATGATAAGAATCATTGTTATTAGCCACCCCTTAAGACTTTGAACACCAGATCCTGGGTCCAGTAAAGGTTCTATAAATCAGGCTTGTCAGGTGCAACCTGTGGAGTGATACAGCCAGTTTTGCTCCACAGAGAAAATCCTGTTTTTAAAAATTTTAGGTGACCTTTGTAGTCCCATAGTCTCAATTCGTCATGCCAGTTGTCCCCTTAGAGTTAGCATCTAAAGTTGTACTTTTTGCATTTCTGAAGTCAGCAGACTCCAAGAGTGACCAAAGATATGACTCTTGCTGCCCTTCCTCACAGTTCTTCCTGACCATCCTGACTCGCATATTTGGTTGGCTGTGAATCTCCTGTGTGGATCCTGCTCCTCGGATCCATCTTTCTCCCTCTCGCCTTTTGCCACATTTCAGTGGTACAGTTGCTTGAAGCTGACCTCCATCCCCATGCCTCACCTGGCTATTTCTCACCTCTAGATCTTTTTACTGCTGCAGTCTGCACTTGAAATTCTGCTCATGCTGCCCCACCCCAGCCCCCACTGAACACACACAGAAATCTTGCTAACTTCCCCAAATCACCAAAATTGTTCCAATACCACACCTCTTTGCAAGTCTTTCTCGATCTTCTCCCCCATCTCACAGACACACAGACCCACATACACTTCAGGCTGAGTTAGGTGACTGCCCTCTGGGATTCTAAGGAATTTTCTCTCTTATTTCACTTGTATATGGCATTATATTTATCTAGTCTGTGTTGACCTTCCTCAAACCTCTCTTTTGCAAACCCTTAAGCTCTCAAAGACCAGAAACTATACATCATTTACTCTTTTGCCACCCAATACCTACCAATGAGACCAGTAGTCAGTGCCCAAGGGTGCACATAAGAAAAATGCATGAGTGGGTAGCATGAACCCTTTAGTCTTGGTCTGTGCAAACAGTAGTGCAGAAAATGTCACAGTATCTCCCCTTCGTGCACTAATCACCCACTTGTCAATCATCTGGAGTGACCTTTTATGTGTCTCCTTGTTCCCTCTTCCAATAGCTACATTAAAAGCCTTGGAATGTTTAGCCACAGTTGCAGAGTTTATATCTATTGCTGTGACATCTCTGTTTTATTTTAGAATCTACTTTGTTAACTCCAAATGAGCTCATTTTAATATACAATTTCCAGCTGAATGTTGTTCTAATAACAAAGTTCATCAGACAGAGGCATCCTTCAAAGGTACAAAGAGTTAACTCTGTAATTTTCTTAATAAGACTGGAAAAGCAGTGCATCATTTTTTCTAACTATGGCATGCTCTGTGACACCATGTAATTTTGGGGTATCTATACTTTGCTTCGAAAAGAAAAAACAATACCTAGTTTCTTTTTAAAACTATTTTTACTGCCAGGAAAAAAAATCACTTGCTCTGTCACAATTATGGCAATAAATCTTACAGTGAAGACATTTAATGATGGCTACAAAGCTTCCTTCATCTAACTTTACAAAGACTTGCATTAAACTTACTAAACATGTTAGGAAAAGTAGCGAATGGGTACATTCTAGTTTTACAAATGTTTGTTTGAGAAATATGTGGTTTAGAAGACACACACAGTTTTCTGGCCCATATCTGCATGGCCTCAGATGAGGCTTTTGTCTTCTGAATACACACATCTAACCTCATGTGTTAGGAGGTAGTCAAAACTCAGGTACACTAAAAAAATTATGCATGATTACTTTTAAGCTATGTGTATAACGTGTATATGAAACACAAATGAATTCAAAACTTTAACACGCTAAAAAGTTGCATATGATTACCTTCAGGTTATGTGTATAAGGTATGTATGTATACCTGCATTCATATTTAGACTTGGGCCCATCTCCAAGATATCACATTATATACGTAGATATTCAAAAAATGTGAAAAAAAACCCCTTGAAATCCAACCAGTTCTGGTCCCATGACCTTTAAGGGATACTCAGCTTATAATCCCTTTATATTCATAAGTAAAAGACTTAAACTTTCAGTTCTTGGGTTAATGAAGTCACTGAATAAATTGAATTAAACTGGTTTGTTTCAGGTTTATTTCTAACATGAGGTTCCATGGGCTTTTACATTTTAAAATTTATTTTGAATAGGAAATAGATGTACAGAGTATAAAATTCAATCAATCTCAAGGAGAATATGGTGAAAGTATCTCTCCCACCTTGAGCTGTCTGCTTACCTTCACTGATACAACTACTTTTACCAACTTCTTCTACATGAGAATCCAAACTTCTGGCTTGCCTAGGCTGTATGGATTGAACAACATTTGTCTAAAATGTGAAAGATAGTTAATGTATAGAAAATTATAGATAAAACTATATATACTAACTGTAAAAAGCATCCTTTATTTTAAAATATTTTTATTATAGTAATACTAAAATAGAGAGCAAGTAGCCCCTTTATAATATAGAATACAGAATCTGTAACATTTCAGAGATATTGTATATGAAAAATAAAGAAATGATATGTCCTTAATATCTCTGAGATCATTCTATACCAATGCCTACTGTTCGTGTTAATAACTGCATAGTATTCCATCAGATGAATAACACAGTCATGTATTGATAAATGTCATTATGGATGACATTTAAAAGACTATAATAGGAATATATGTCTTTCAATGCATAGAAAATTAATTATGTAGCTTAAATTAACAAGAGGAAGGACTTCTGTGTTAAAGATTATGTGTTTTCCCATCTTAAAAGACACTATAAACCACTCTCCACAGTGTGTGTACCAATGTATCTTCCTACCAACACAAATGTGCTTAAATTCTTACATTGTCACTGTAGAGTATACCATCAAAACTGATCTTTGTCAGAACCAAAACTTAAAAATGTCCCAGGTATTATAAAATGTGGGAAAGTCTTATGTTTTTCCAATATAGCCATTTGGAAAAATTTTCAATGTACAAATATTTTTCTTTAAAATATTTGAGATAAATTTAATGCCCAAGATCATCTGAAATGGTTTACTACTCACCATAAATGGAATTCTCAAATGTTGTAAAGATTCAATACATGATAAGATTAAAAAAAAAAGAAGCGTTTGAGTCTATCTCCTCTTCCTTTTTTTCAGTCAAATCCTCTCCACCCTGCTTTGTCTTTACTTTTTGCTCTCCTATCTGTTCCCCTGTCTTACTTTTTTCATTCCTGAGGCAAAATAACGAAAAGTTAAAGGAGGAAAGATTTATCATAGCTCACAGTTTGTAGAGGTTTCAGTCCATAGTCAGCTGGCTCCAAGGCAAGGTAGACAGCAGAGGTGCATTGCAGAAGATAAACAGTCCACGACAGAGTAGGGCAGCCAGAAGGCAGCAAAGCAGCAAAATAGCAAACCAGCTTATTTCTCTCCCTTTATATTTCATCCAGATGTAAGCATGTTGGTTAGTATTCCACTCACGCCGAGGGCAGACACCCTTAATCTCAGCATCACACACTGTAGATTCAGCCCCACACATGACTGCATGAGGCTTTGGGGGGACTCCTACACACAAACCATGACATCCCATTTAATAAAGATACTATTTGCATTTTTTTATTCCTAACATGATTATTCAATGTATAAAAAAAGAATGAAATCTACAGTTTTTAGAATTTAAGGACAAGTTTAACTAATAAGAGAAAACTCATGCTTTTCCTTTAACCAGTTTACCAAATTGTTCTCTATATTAATTCTCTCTTGTAGTTTTTATATCCTTGTTTGCTTTTTTAAGAAAGAAATCTAATTCCTGAATCTTGAAGCACCAACTTAAATGCTCACTTTTCTGAAGCAGCCCACAAATTAATGTAATCTTTTATTATATGTTAGTCACTGTCATTCTGGTTAAGTACAATGTAGCATAGATGCAGCATTTTTTACGTATACACCACACACACGCACACACCCTGTGGTTTTTCTCTGATTGATATAAATTGTTCATTTTTTCAAAGCTGTTAAAAAAAAAGACAGCCAGTGGTAGCAAAATGCAAGTACCCATTTCCTCTTCTCAACTGAAGGGAAAGAGCAAAGTTAAATTAAAACTAAAACATTGCTAGAACTCTTTGCCTCTATATTTCTATTAGAGCAATTTTTTAAATTATTTATATGTAGTTTTGCCAAAAATTTAAAGAGAACAGAGTACCATGAGAATCCAACTGAAACAGAACTGTAAATATATATTGAACTATTTATATGTGGTCATAAACTCCAAAGTAAGGTTTGCATTAAAAACACAAAATTCAGGAATTTTAAAAGACATCAAAAGTTTCAGGAAGTTTCCAAAATAAATATTGCTGATGAAAACAAGCTACTCAGTAACAATATCATTAATAAAATTGGTGAGGAAGTCAACTCATTCCATGGAGTCTGCAGTGTCAATGGCAAGTAGTACTTAAATTTTAGTTTTGCTTTTGGTCAGTATAGCATGTGGTAGGTGGTAAACATATTCTGATGAAGGATATAGTTACAGTTAGCTCTGTGAGATATATTTGTGTGTAGTATATGGGAAAAGAGGCAGGGACATTTTGGGGACCTGTTAGGTGACAAATGAGAGCAAAAAATATTGCAGTTATGAAACAAAGTTTAAAACACTTACAAAAGCAATAGAAACACATGCAAGACATAATCAAAGACAAGCTTTCAAAATTTCTGAAAGGGAAAGTTGAAACTAAAGTGCCAAGAGGGAAGAAGGGCAAAAGACATGTTAATAATGTGGGTTAACTGAGGGTAATTATCAGAGTTCATAAATAGGAAGTGTTCCATGAAGAGGTTTTTGGATTTGGTTTGGTTTGGTTTGGTTTGGTTTGGTTTTTTTTAATAATGCCATAGGGCATCAAGAGGAGCCTATCTTTTGAGATTCTTTACAGTTGGAGAATGATCTCTCCGTGAGGAAAGATTGTTACAGAACAATGGTTTGTAAACTGCAATCACAGTCTGAACTCACATGCTTTACTTCTGGGAACTTGTCAAAAATCTGAAACATTGGTGCTATTCCAGACCTATGAATTAGACAGTGGGTTGAGGCCTCGATACAGGCTCATGTTTGGGGCCTGCTGTTTTCTGGAAGCTGAGGAAAGTGCCCATCAGAATCAGAATGTCTCCTGGAGCTCTCTTGGCTTCCTATAAACTCTGTCTATGGCCCAGTGACTTATCCCTGGCTTGCTAAATAGGCAGGAGTAGCCAAGCAAAGGGTCCCTCACATTAACCTACATCTAAAGGATTACGTTCGTAAGAAGTTTCGTTTCTCCACTGCCTCTTCTTTATTGATTATTCTAATAGGGAAGAATCTGCTTTATTTTTCTGTATTTGAAAAAAATGCTATCTCTATTTTCTCTTGATTACATCATATGAAACAAAGACCATAGGAACACAAATTCCATGTGGAAATCTAAAGAGTGGTCTTCTGGATAACATAATATTGTGAACATGCCACAGATACTTTTATAGCTTTGCTTTTATGAAGAAGTGTCATTACTATAATACTGATTCATATTTATTGGGCCATTGCTGGGGCTAAGCATTGTGTTGAAATAATGGTTATTTAACTCTCACCATAGGTCTATGTAGCTGTTACTGTAATTCTCATTTACATATGAGAGGATAAGTAACTTACTCAAGATTACCCATTTAAAACATAACTGGTAAAGATCCCCAGCTGTTTCTAATACTAGGTATCATGTCATGAACTATCAGTCTCTACCTGTTCATCATCTCCATTAGACAGTTTCTAAGGATTGTTATCTTTCTCATGAGAGTTTTTGCCATCCATTCTGCTCTGTGGTTCTGTTCCTAGCCAACATAATCACCAAAGAAGGAGAACATAATCTAACCCTCTTCTTAGCCAGAAAGAAAAACATGCAGAGCATATAATATTAAGGATTCTATTACGATTACAATGGGAAAACCAGACACTCAAAGCTAGTAAAATAGGAAGGGTAGCTTCCTCTAAAAACATATATACACAAGTCTTTTGTGCTTTATCATGCCTAAATTCCTTACCATATTGGAATATCCAGGATACTCCAATGAATTACCTATCCAAGATAGGTCTTGGGAATTCCTCTGACATTTTAAGACAGGATGGAGAAAAGGGAAGAAAACAAAACAAGACAATGTGGACTGTCACAGTATCATCCCTGGCAGCCCTGTCTTCAACTTCACCATCAATGTCTTCCATCTGTCAACACCTTCACCCAACTGAGCTCATAGTACTTGGAGGGAGACAGGCAGCAAAAAGAAACCCATGGATGCAGAACTGCAGAAGGAAAGCAACCATAGCTAAGGTGCTGTGAGTGGAGCACTGAGACTGCAGGGAATCTAAATTTGATTTCTCCCTCTACTCTACACAAGCTATGCCATCAAAGCAGCTCCTTTGAGCCTGTGTTCTCATCTCTAAAATGGATATAATAATGCCTATTCTAATTCCTTCACAGGATAATGTGATCAGTTGAGATTAGAATGAGATATTAATAAAATGCTATACAATGTAAAGCATTTTTTTGTCTTATCTTTGCCTCATTACACTATAAAACAATGCACTTTAAATTCTCCTCCTCCTCCTTCTCCTTCTTTTTCTCCTCCTCTTTCTTTTTAAAAGCCAAACATGGTGCTGCACGCCTATAATCTCAGCTGCTCAGGAAGCTGAGGAAGGAGAATGACAAGTTTGAGGCCAGCCTGAGCGACTTAGGGACCCCTTTCTCAAAATTTTAAAATAAGGGCTAGGGATGTAACTAGTGTTAGAGCACCCCTTGGCTTGATTCCCAGGACCCTGCCCCAAAATATATTTTTTCAAAGAGAAAGAATATAAGTAGATGGAAGAGCAGATGAAAAGATAGATAAACACTATATAGAAGATAAATGATTATGGCCTACTATCAGGGTGTCCCTAAAAAAAGAGGAAATGTCTTAGTCAGTTTGTAGCCTAAGAATCTGGTGCTTCATCTATTACCATTAAATGCTGGTTGTGTGAATGAAAGAATCAGATGTTAGTAGCTTTCCTAGGGCTGAAAATGTCAGTGGCTTTCCATACCTTTTCATGGATAGAAATATGGAGTCAGAGGTCACCGACCAATTTTTACAGTATTTTAAAATTGGTCCAGCCTATGCCTGAATCTTAATTAGTAGATCACCTACTGTCTTCCTAGTCAAAGTGTATTTCCAAGAACAATATCAGTCTATAATTGTTTATTTTATCTAAGATAAGATAGAAAAAAATATAAATACAGAAATATAAACACAGAAACAAAGCATTTAAAATTTTTACAGCAATGTGACTGCAATTATACATCTATTGAATATTTTTAAAAATTGGCTTGTATTTTTGTCTTTTTAAATTAATTGTGCTATTAATACGTTTTCCTGTATTTTACAAAAAGTACGAATACATTGATAGATTGAGATGGCAGGAGAATAGCTCTTCACCATAAGTGGGTTGAGAAGCACTGGCTTGGTTTGTTGTCCTCATGCTGTCATTAATCTCTCTTTTCAAAATTTAACAAGAGTGCAGGTGTGGTAACACACGCCTGTAATCCCAGTTACTCTGGAAGCTGAGGCAAGGGGATTAAATGTTCAGGGCCAGCCTGGGCAACTGAGTGAGATGCTAAGAAAAGAAAATTTAAAAAACAAAAAAGAGCTGAGGATGTAGTTCAGTAATGGAGCACTTGTCTAGCACGTGCAAGGACCTACATTGCATCCCCAGTGTCACAAAAAGGAAAAAAAAAATCAATGATATATTCAAGGTATTATATCCACAGACAAACTTAGAATTTTCATGATTCCTGTAGGTTAAAATTGGCTTAAGACCTTGTAAACCAGTCCTGGTTTAGACAGTTAACAGGAAGCACCACTGAGAAAAAGGATCTGGTATCTCATGGTAGAATAGAACAAGGTTCAAAGAACAAAGATTTTATCCCATTCACCTCATAATGGCAAGATGTTAGGTGAGGGACAAATCTGAGAACTCATTTTACCTTCAGGAAAAATGCAAATAATTGTTTATATATTGTAAAGAGTTTTCATTTTGTTATTAGAGTTTGGTTGCTTTGTTTATTTTGTTTTTTGATTCTGAGAATTGAACCCAGTGCATCCTATTTTAGTATGGTTATAGTTGAAGATTTTGTGAGGTTTTTTTTTTATTGTTGTTGTTGTTATTTTGTTTTGTTTGACAAATCTCTTAGAAAAGGAGCAAGGCTCTGGAAAACACTGGGACTAGGTCTGTGGACTCTGGTGGCAGAAAAGTAGTAAAGATGCTGGTACACTATTCCGTCTCCTGTGCATCTGATCATGGCTAGTCTAGACTGGTACTTGTAACTTTTAACTTCAGACATTTTACTTGAGATCTTATTAGACTGCAGGATTTGGTGGATTTGAAGTCTGGGATTCTACACTGCTAAGAAGCTTTCACATTCAGTGAGTACTGCTGCTCCCCAAATCATTTTTTCAGTAGCAAGTTTGTAAATGGGGTTCCCAGCTGAGCACGTGAGAATCACCTGCATATTGGCTGTAACCTGAAATTTTGAATTTCTAATATGTCCCACAAGCAGTAGGAGATGCTATTTCCTCTAGTTTGAGAACTATACTTAAAGAACCAATAGACTGGAATATGATGCAGAAATCTTTTGCATTTATACTGAATTTAAGCCAACAATGTGTCTTGCCTTATTTTTACCGCTTATAATTGAAGGTAAATAAAGTTATTTGTAAACTCCTTTCTAGTTCTAAAATCTATCTGTTCCTCCTGGCAGTTGTTTTAAAATAAACTAATATGCAGTAGTAATTGTAAATTCATACAAATGCATTTTTCACAATAGTGTTTCCTTATTTGAAAATGACCAGTAATGTTAAACATAAACTTATTAGTAAGCAATCATTAGTAGCCTTCTTTATGGGGATGGGGTAAGGGTGATTTGGGATTGGCTGCTATCTATTTTTATTGTTTTCAGAGTCTGAAAATCTTAATCTTAATGAGTAGCCCCACAGAATCTTATTTTTTATTTTTTTATTTTTTTAGTCTTAAACCTGTCATTTAGAAGTCAAATCACATAAAACCACTTGATGTGGATTATCTGATTTAGCTCTCCCAACACAAATGTGAAGTAGTTATTAATCTCATTTTTCTAATTAAAAAACTACGGCTCAGATATTTTGAGCAAGTTACCCACCTTTCCACAAGTGGTACTGATGGAGTGAAAATAGATGTCCAGTCTAGGGATAAAAGAGTCAACACTCTTAATCATTGGGCTGTTCTCATGCATAAAAGCAGAATACAGAGAGAGAGAGAGGGTGAGAGAGAGACAGAGAGAAGTGGTGAGGATATAGAACACCTTTAGGGCCAAATAATTTAGATTTCAAATAATCCTATTTTCCTAACTCAATCCCTAATAATGGAGGATGATGGCAGAATAAAAAATTATATTGAGTTTGAAAGGTGCCAGACACAAAAGTACATATTCTATGCTTTGATTACATATTTGAAGTTTGAGAAAGTTCAAAATTAATCAACAGTGATGAAGTTAAAAGACGATTAGCTCTAGTGGAGAATAGACTGGATGGGGACACGAGGAAATTCTCTGGACCCATAAAAATGTTCATCTGGTACTGATCATAAGAGTATGCATGTCAGTAAAAATTTATTCAGTTGTACGTATAATCTTTGGACATTTTATTACATGTTAATTCAACTTCAATAAATAAGGTACTAAGCATGCAAAATATATATACCTACAGGTATGTTACTTTTTCTAGTATATAATCTACTAACTTATTCATAATTGCTCACTTCACTTGTTAATATAGTCAGCATTTGCCATTCCATTTTATAGACAGATTAAGGCAAAGAGAGAAATCTGTAGCATTGCCTAGATTTCTAGTTCTTAGGGCTCTTCTAACTTTGAGTTAATTAAAGACACCATGAGCTTTTATTCATTCAGCTGGATACTTTTCATTTTATTTTTTAAAAATAATTAATTTATTTATTTTGGTACTCGGAATCGAACACAGGACCTCATTTTTGTTAGGCAGGGACTGTGCAGCTCAGCTATTTCCCTAGTCATCAGCTGCCTGCTTTTGTAAAAAGACAAAATTAGGTATGAAATGTATCATCCCAAACCATAAATTACATTAATTTCAACAGCATGTGATTTTATGTAGTGCATTCAGGAAGATTCTAAAGGGATCATTGTTTTTGCAGTGAAACTGCTTTGCTTGCTAGTGTTCAGCTCACCTATACTTTTCTAGTCTCGGTTTCTGAAACTGTGTCCCTTTATTTCTCTGTTAGATAATGGAAGATAATTCCTGAGAATCCCAATTGCTATGTCCATCCATTCACAAGGTCACTTAATTTAGTGTCCTCATTAAGTACCACTCTAAAGTTTAATAATTTTGCTGGCACCAGTGTCCCCCTGTCCTTTCCCTAGTGTATCTAGTGTAATTTATTCTTGTTACAACTCATCCCCCTTCATCTGCCCATAAACTGCAGTCATGATATTTCATGATATTGCCGGCACCATGTAATTTACAAACGGCCTTGCATACCTAAAGGTCTGTTTAGAAAGAAAGAATAAATTGTTGTAGAGCAAGCTCAGTGAAACAAGTGGAATCAGTGGAACTGGGAAGTTTCATTAGAGACAACACAAAGGAAGAGATTTCTATAGTGGTAGTTTCTTATTCTTAGACAAGGAGCAGCCACTTGCAGAGGGGAAATAACACAGGCAGCTACTTTGCATTCTTAATTAGATTGTTTGCTGCTAGTGGAGAAACAAAATTTGCCACCATTAAACGGGGAAGTGGTAACTGGCATTGGCATGCTGAAAAGTATTACAATGGAAAAATTAATAAGAACTGATTTCTAGAAAGTTCTACAAACCTAAAGAAATAAACAAATATATTCCATACCTTTGAAGTACTTTTTTGTATATGTGAAGTCTGCCGTGAATACTGAAATCAGCAAAGGCCTAGAATTCACAAGAGGAAACATTTTTAACCTGCCCCACTATACCTGTGTCAGGCAGATTGCGAATAGTCTGTAATTCTGCAGACTACAGAACAAGAATCTACTTCCTCTCCCCACACCTTAATGTACAATTCTCATAAAATGTAACAGGAGTTACAAGGCATGAAAGAAAAAAACATGTCGTCTTTTACTGCATTAAGACTGTGAACTCAATTTTCTATTTTCACTGCCTAGAATTTGCAAGAAAATAACCGCATGATCACTAACTGTACTGGAAAAATGAACATCTTCATTAACAGCTTGCTCTTCTGTTTCATATTCTGTTTTGGGATCGTGTGGTGTTAATATTGTTTTAAAATATTTTTAGATCTAGAATTCTTAAAGAAACCATTATAACTGCTGCAAGCCTAGCACAGCACTGAGAGTTTCTCTAGCAGAGATGTAGTCCTATGACAGTTCTCTATTCATAACGTAAAATGAAAAACAGTGAACAAATAATGATGAAGTTTAAATGCTGTTTAGAATTTCTTCTTTTAACACACGTTTAGATGCTTTAAGACTTAAATTACTCTCCCACAGTACCCTTAAAATTACAGAATCAGCCCTACATGGGTTTAATTCCCAGTGCTCCTGACTGATTTCAGTTCCAGACAAATGGTAACCTCCCCTCCCCCGCAATGAAAAAAATACACACACCAACACACAAAACCAAAGAAACACCTCACATTAACATAGGAACCCCCTGGTGTTTAAAGCTGAAGCTCGTGACAGAATCGTATATACACTCAAGTTTAGCACCATTCATATTCTTTAATATAAGGAATGCGTAAGATAGGACTGAGAAATGTCTCTGCGGGCAGAAAAGAGAATGGGATCAGCTACTTATGAATGCGTTAAAAAGCCTGTGTAATAACTTCAGAAACCTTGATGTGGTTGAAGGTTAGTAAATTTTGGGCGATCTCTCTTTAAAATGGTTTCATACTATTCTTTGGTAAGCACCAAAGCTTATCAGTTTGCTAGCTCAGGATACTCATGGGGGTTAGTATTTTTTCCTGGCAGAGTAAATGACATCGCACAAGTTGCATATACAATGGCAAATATAGAGGCATGGGAACCAGCAACCAGGGAAAGAATGCCACCAAGCAAAGCTCCCTCTGGTTCAACAGTTTTCATTTTCTGGGTGTTGGTTAACTATTTATGTTTAAAGAGAGACGTTATCTTTCTTTGAGACGCTGGAAATTAACATAGGGCTGCTTCCTTCTTTGCATGAGAAATGTGATTATAAATACCACTTCTCTGTATTCACGAAATGCTTATATTAAGAATCTGTATTGTGATCTACAAATCAAGACACTGCTCTTGGTTCGTTAGCTGTTTTGCATGTAAAATATGCTCATAAGATGTGTACAGATAAAGCAATGTCTGATATAATAATCAGCTCAGTGTATAATGAGATGAAAGACCCAATACTTAGGAAATACTGTATATTCCTGTTTTTCCTAAGAAAATTAGGGAGTGTGTTTAATTAATGCTGAAATGCAATAGAATTCCTATGGAAGTACTTATGCCATCTACATGAATACCAAATGAGTTCATTATGATTTGTGTTATTACAATGAATACCAAATGAATTAATAATGCTGGAACACTCAAAATGAAGTGTTACCAAGTGTTGTGGTATAACAAATACAGTTAAATATTATGTGATTAAAGTTATTATAAGCTGAGTCTCAATCAAAAGAAAGCAGAATTCTATCTGTATTGCAGGATAAAGAGTAGAATCAAACTGTTGTTTCTAAGCATTGATTCTTAACTTCAAACAAGTCCTTAAACTTTTTTCTCAAAATACTACAATCATTTAAATTATCTTCTTCAGAGTGGCAAAGGAGGTGAGTGGGGGTAGATGAAGAGATGGGGAGAAGATGAGAGGTTAGTTTGGTGGAAGGAGCAACTAGTCTACTTTAAGAATCAGTCAACTTAGAAGTGGATATGTGATTTTTCTATAGTTGCATGGTAAGATGGGGCCTTTAGTTCATTCTCCTCTAATGACAAACATTAAAATAATTTTAGTGTGCATGCAGTGAAGCAATGACAAGAATAGCATCTTCGGTTTTCTAGCTAAAGTGTCAGAGACTCTATAACAGTTTTTTAAAATAAATCACCTTCTATAATATATCCCATCTCTGTTTGTGTAAATTATTGCCACCCATCCTGTTACAGGAAAGCTGGACTCTACATTCACTTTGTATTACTTGTGCACCAAGATGTAGTACATCATAACAATTCATATCTATTGTAGATTTAGTAAGACGCAAAGGCATAAGTGGATTTAATCATACATGCAATTATTTTTATGCCTCTAAAATATGCATAAATGAATTTATGGTTATTTGACAATCAGTGAAAATGGTCTTTATAAATGTGGAAATGGCTGCTGGAAAATATATTTGCAAAAGAAAGAAAAGGGCTCTTCTAGTCAGGTAATGATAAAGGAATTACTGTTAGTAAAATGCTGCATGTGAGCTGTTAAACATTTGTTTCATCATCCTTAATAGTACACAAACATACATTTAACATAAGGAAACCTTACATTCTTTCCTTCTGTGATAATGGAGCACATTTTCTCATAAGAGGATTTCTTAGAACACATCTGTTTCTTAAAATGCTCTCTTTTTTTATACTGAGCAGTTGCTGTCATGCTGTTTGACTTTTACATTCCCATTTATTCTACTATTTGTGGTATCATTCCAGTTCTTGAGATAGAACACTCTCATTTGAAATAATGGGCCATGATAATGCACACGCTTCTGTCAAATACGTTGATTCTGGTATCTAATCAGATTTCTCACTGTTGCTTTTACAATGGCTTTAAGACATCTGTAAAACTTTCTGCCACAGAGAAAAAGCAATCCTTGTACAACCTGGTTATGATTACGTTGTTGTGTTGAAGTGTCCAATAAATTACACATCAGTAAATGTAGATCTTGGACAAATTCTCCAAGAAAATCTAATTTTCTTGAAGTGCATCTTTTTTTCATTCTTTCGAGTTTTCAGGTTAAATTTAGTGCCTTTGACTGGTGAAAAATTAATAGTACCAGCATGTGAAACATTTTCTATAAACTGTGGCAGAAAGAAAGCTTCCTAGAATGTTCCCAGTGTGTCAATTATGACCCAGATAGTTACCATATGAAGAATTATTTCTTTTTTCTTGGTCCAAAAATAAAATAGCTATAGTCTATGTAAGCAGCACAGAAGCAAGTACACTAGAAGCAAGTACACTAAAGACACTCCTGCACACCACGCTAAGACAGGCACCATAAATAAAGCTGTCACACTCTTCACAAGGTGAGGTTGTATTGAGCATGCATCTTGATTTTATGCATATGATGATTTCCAGCACTAACCGTTTGGGTGATACTCAAATAATAACACACGGCCGACTTAAAAGTCACTTGCATCCGACTTTTGTAAATCATAGGGTTGTCTTTCATTCACGTATGTTGTTTCAATGATCAGTAGCATTTCCAATAAATTATACACTGGCCAGCTGGAAAAGCTTCTGCCTCTTATTGGAGCGAACTCTGCAAAACTGGGTGTCTGTCTGGCGGCTGCTTCACTCCCAGCGCTGAGCTCCTTAACGTAGCAGTTCCTTGGCAAACGACAGAGTGCCCTCTGTTGACGGAAACAGTAATGCACAAGCCAGGATCCCTCCACAGGCTTTCGGACTGGAATTCGCAAAGCTGCAATTAAACGGCATACATTTGTGATTTAAAAACCCTCATTTCAACTCATCAATGTATTGATTTAAAGGACACAGAGAGAGTAGAGATTATTACAAATTCAGAGACGGTTGTAGGGTTGTATATATTTAGATCTGTACACGCACAAACATGGTAGATACTCTGTTTCTACGTGCCTGGAACTGCTAGCTAAGATGACTACTTTTTACTCTGTAGAGAGATTTACCTACGCACGCATGTATTTCCATTCATATCTTTTTGAACTTAACAGAAAACGTGGCAAAATCAGTTATGCTAAGTGCCCAGGATCCATTACTTTAAATAATATTTAAAATGAAAAACTGTAACAATCTAATTTAACAGAGAGATTTCTACATCCCTCAGGCTCAAGAAGGAAGTGAACGGAAAGCAAAAGCGCTCGCTGTAAGCCGCCTTAGCTTCGTCTGCTGTCTCTGCAGGCTAAGGAAATACAGGCAGCCTGGTGTTTGATGTTTGTGTCTCTTTCAAGCTAAATTCTAGTGAGCCTTCGTTAACAGAAAGTAGTATTACAGTTTAGAAGCAGTAGTTCATTGAAAGATATTGACTTCATTACTTCTCTATTTCCATTTATCTTTTATTCAAAGTTGGGGGGAAAAGTCAAATCTCATGAAGTGGCACTTTTACAGTATTAGACATTTTTACAGTGTGTTAGTTTAAAAGCAACCGTGGAAAATGTTACCTCACTGAAATACTTGCCGTCAATATTTTTAAATGTCTGACTTTCTTGACTAGTTTGGAGAAATATTTGCACATTTTGCTTTCTGTTACATGATTTTTTAACTGAGAGTTTGCATTGGGGTCTGCAAGGACTGAAATGCCCTTTTATTTGCTCCTTTACTTAAACCCCAAAATCTGTAGCCACAAATTAACCTAACTTGGTGATTTGACTACAGTCTTTAATTCTATTGTTTCAAAGACAGAGTTTCTTTCATTGTAAGTTTCCATTTCTGATATGTTAACTGCTCTTGAGAGAGAGAAAAAAATTAATCTCCAGGCTATGGATAAGAAACGGAAAAAGAGAGGAGGGATGTTAAATAGAATTTCAATTTTTTTTCTGGGGTTGACAAAATTAACCAGTTAAACTGTTCAGTACTCTTTTTCATTACAGAGACTCAAACAAAGTCTTTTTTAAGTAGTTTGTTTTTTAAGTAGTAGTAATTTTTTTTACTTTTTTAAAATCTATTTGAAACAATTTTGTTAGTGTGAATTCAAATACTATTTACAAGATTTGTTTGCATAAGATGCAATGTGTGCTAAGGGGTAATTTAAAACATGAATTGTAATTTTCGGCTAAGGCTAATGCTCTTACAACCAGTGATTGCCTCAGAGGTTGTTCACATTGACAGTTCCAATAGCTACAGGCAAACAAAACATCAGCTGCCATCCCTGAGACTTCAGCTCACTGGAACCTCTGTGTTTGAGGGAATTGCAAACAGAGGAAAATGAAATCCTGTTGCATCACAGGGTTAAGAGTGTGCTGGAGTTTTTTGTTTTTTGGTTTTTCTTTAAGATTTAAAAGTGTTTTATCAATCTCACTAAAGATTCTTTCCTATATTATACCCATCTTAGCCATAGTACTTTAATGTGATTTTTTAATGTTTCATTTTTTTCCTGAGTCCATATAAGTCTTTATGAGGACTAAATCATCTTATTTCTATTTATTTTTCAAATAATAGAATTACATTTGAGCAGTGACAGCAAACAAAATTTAAGTGTAATGAACATATTTTTGTCCACTGCTGAAAACAATTGAAATTTTTCAAAATATCAACATTTTAAAACTGAAAGGGACTCTCCAAATGCTTTCCTTTTTTTCTCCATTTTGACTGAAACTTGAAATAAAATAAATGTATGCAAAAGAAAATTAATTTTAAAAATTAGAAATTAAGTTTAATTTATAATTTGATTTTATATTAATAAACACTATTTAACCTTCTTAAGTTCTCTCCTGTTCCCAAGTAACTTTTATTCATGTGAATTGTGAAATAATTTCATTACACTGTGCAATATTTTATAAAGCAATTCAGTTAAAGAGGTACTAAATATTTTAGAAACAGCCCACCAGAGGGCAGTCAGCTTTTAGTCTAACAGATTTGAAATACATAAATTTATTAGTATGTGAAATTTTAAATAAAATATCTACCTATGTTATGTTACTTTTCACATCGAGGAGTTGAGAAAAATCATGACTCAGAAATGGGCAACCTAGGGAAGGCTTTGGCCATTTGAATTAAAACTCTCTAAGGAACTGATGTTTCTTTTGTGCATCAGTGACACTCTTATACTTAGTCTTTATGGTGATATTTGTTTGGTTGTGAAGTAAGGTTTGATTTGAGGTATTTTGGGACAGTAATTTTTTAATCAATACAGACTTTGGGAAAAGCCCCTATTGAGCAACATATGAAAGTTTTCTTGTTCACCTGGTCACTATATTCCTATTAATTCCAAAGAGTTTAATATGGTTTTAATGGTGAACAGTGTGCTTAATATTATATATCGTACAAAGATACAGAGGAAATTCTGGATCATGTGATTGGGGTTGGAGAATCAATGATTTGTTTTCTAATACAGACTGCAGGGATGTTGGGTGCTAAAAGTCTGCTTGTCATCTTCAGAGTTGAAAATAAGAGAGAGGGCCGGGGATTTAGCTCAGTGGCTTAAGCACCTGCCTGGCAAGCGCGAGGTCGTGAGTTTGATCCCTGGTACCAAAATAATAATAATAATAATAATAATAATAATAATAATAATAAAAAAAGAGAGAGAGAAAAAAGAACATTAGGTCTTATACAGTTTGTTTAAAATAAGAATGTGTATTGAGGTTTGGAAAATATATTGTCATTACAGTATTGTTATTACTACTTTTTTTTTTTTTTTGCAAAACTCTGGTTGTCAAACTTTTCAGCCCTGGAAAAAGAGGTTGCAAGTGACAATAATTCCTTATGAGGCCTAACATTCTGTCACATATTTGCTTTGTAAAGTTTTTTACAATAATCTTGAAAGCCAAAGATCCTGGTTGAATGGCTCCATCAGGATGACAGAACTCAGTCTCACTAAGTTGCCTTGGAATTCAGAAACTACAGAAGAAGCTAGAGCTGTGGGGTATTTTATAATTGGACTTGATTAATTTTGTTTTATTGGTTAGGGAAATAAAGTTTCCATTACAAAAAACACTTATGTTTTTAAGAAAATAGTGATCTGACAAACCCAGGGGTTACTATCATTAACATGTGGTGCATATGTGTTCAAATATTTCCTATGCACACACATATTTACAACAGAAGAATGATACTTGCTGCTGATTTCATCCTTACTCATGGCCTCCTCCATTCACAGGCTATACAGACCCCATGAACAGCTGTTTGCATTAGTACCTGTAGACAGTAAGCACTAACACTGGAGTCCTCACTGTGAACTGGCATCATTGTAAGCATCTTCTATGAGCTACTGAATTAATTTTCACAACATCCTTTTAAATAGGTATTATTATTTCCCCCATTTTTCAGAAAAGGAAAGGGCTTAATTAATTGCTGGGCAACACACAGAACCCATTTCTTCAAGTCTTTTGTCTCTATAAGAGCTGTATAAATTCTGATATAGAAATGCAACATTCTTCACTTAACTGTTTTCTATTGGTGCATAGTCCCATGTTTCTGGAAAAGAGAGCTTTTTGAAAGAAATATTCCTTCCCATATACAAACCAGTTGCTTGTGTCCTTATGTCTTCTGATATGCATAGACATACTTCAAACTATTTAAACTATTTTCAACTTTCTCTCCTGTGTAACTCAGTATTCAGTACTCAGTCCATCCCTATGGTGCTGGGGATGGAACCCAGGGCCATGTGTATCTACTTCCTTCTTAGGATTCTATTTTTCTTGCTCCTTTTTTTCTGAAAAATTACTCAGATCCACTTTTTAGGACTTCTGAATCCATCTCTTATCACTGCCACTGAGGCATAATAGCTCTAACTCAGGAATGACACACCCAGAGTCCAAACCTACTTTCTGCTAAATATCAGCAGCGTAATCTCAGGTATTATGTAACCTCGTCAGGTCATGTTTTTCTTATCAGCAAAATGAAGATGAAGTGTCTACAATTGTTTGGTAATTTTAAATATGATGCCATAAGCAAAGTACCTGGTAAATAGAAAGATATCAATAAATATAGGAGGGAAATGGCCTTTTACTTGATTGAGGATCTCAAAATCGAAGGCAGAAAAAATAGTGGATCCTGCATTGCTATAGAAGGCAAATTTAATTAATTAATGGAGCTGGGGTCTAATCTAGGCAAAGATGCTACCATCGAGCTACATTCTAAACCTACAAATTGAAATTTCAGTGCTAAACTTCTGCAGTTAAGGACTTTGAGAATTACAGGTTATATTTTTCGTATTTTATTCCGCACATGGGAAACATCTGAAGTGAATCCCCTTCTGGATGTGTTTGAATATTTAAATGAAGCAAATTTAAAAGACAGTCACAAACAGAGGTGTTTTGCTACCCCACTCAATAAAACCCTGTGAGAAAGAGCTATAGATCAGGGCAAAGAAAATATACACCCCCTTCCAGTCATTCCTCTTTTATTGTTTTAATCTCTTGGAGAGTCTATGAGTACTAAGTTGTGAGAATGTGAGATATGTACTCAGTACTCATCCTCCATTACATATGCCCAATGACGATTCAACTGGAGTCCAAACCAACATGCTAATTCCAAATTCATTCCTCAAAATGATTTCTGTTCCAAATGTGGCCTCTACTATTTATTAGCTCAATTCTGTGAATGTCAGAATTTGGGAAGAGGTTTGGCTGTTGAGTTCCTCAACAAGGAATGGTCAGGTAGAGTCAAACGTTTTAGCTAAAACATGCTTCCCAGCACTGATGCTACGGAAGCACATCTCTAGTGAGCCTGTCTCCTCTTTACTTATAGGTGCCTAAACCAGGAAGACTGGGCCATTTCTCCTCAAAGACCAAAAGTGCGTATGAGAATCAGCCCAAATTGCGAAGAATGGCAGAAAAAGTACCAAACCACATGGCCCAAGGCCCAGCCATGAATACCAATGGGTAATTCACTTAGGTGATCAACAATCTCCTTTGATCCTTGAGACAACACCAACAGTGACCTTTGCTTGATACTCATCTTTTGGGATTCCTTTGGTAATAACTTGGCAGTGAGATGTCTCTGGGTGCATTTATAACAGCACCATTTCAGACAGCTTACTGAAAACTTCACTAAATGATCAATGCAGTTAATCCTTTTAAAACAGATAGTTCTGAGCTCTCACATGTATTACATTTCATTCTCATTATCTGGCATTTCAGTAGATAAGGAAATGGAAAAATTGGTGAAGCGATTTCCCCACAAGTTCTCAAAGTTGCTCATACAGTAGCACAATTCGCAGAGAGCCAGGGCTGATGTCCAGATCCATGTGTTGTGACTAAGCCTGGTATTGTTTCAGTGATCCTGGTATTTTACAAGTTTTTGAAAAGCAACCAACTCATGCAAATCTTGGTAGGGCTCTGTGTAATGCAAGAACTTCTATATTAACGGCCTACTTGTTTCCTCCACTGGCAATGGTCAAAGGCACTAAAACACACATCAAAATTGACATTTATAACTCCTATTTTTTACTGCCTGCACTTTAGAAAGTGATAAGTGTCAATAAGTGCAGCTACTGGCATTTAGGACTAACAAAATCGAGGTAATATGATTAGCCAGGTTCTTCCCTCTCTCTCTTTCTGTCCCTCTCTTTCTCTCTTTCTCTCTCTCTCTTTCTCTCCCTCTCTCTAGTCTTTCTCCCTGTTTCCCTTCCTGGTATGGTAACCCTTAGACTCAAACAGAAAATATTCAAAAGTTTCCAAATGTCACAGCCAAGAACTAAATCCAATTACTAACCTGTTAGTTCAAATTGATGGCCTAATTATCTTCCAGTGAAAGCCTAATAGCCATAGTAGATATGCCGATATAGTTTTCTAATTTAGTGCTTTGGTTGCAAAGTAAAAGTATTTCCTCTTTTAATCATTTCACATTTAAACTTTACTCTATCTTTAGAGCAATGGTTAATTTTTCTGTGCTTAGTTTACAAATTAATGACCTCTCTCTGTTTAAGGCATAAAGAAGCAAATTTTATCCCACAGAGTATCAATCAGGGTAAGTGACGTTAACATTCAATAGCAAGCAATTCTGTCTTAGTAACTTCACATTACAAAGATTAACTGCTCTGTCACATAACAAATCCATCTCCAAGTGGCAGGGAGCTCTGCTTCATGTGGTTCTCACACTGTGACCCGATGACAGAACAGCTACTGTATGGAATATTCCAGTCACCATGGCCAGAAGGAAGAGAGCTCTGAGGGACTCACGACAGCAATATTCTGGTCTGGAGTAATGAGTGCCACCTCTTGATTCTCTTTTCCTGCCCCACCACAAAAAGGCAGGGAAGGACAGTCTCCTCCAGAGCAGAAAGCTGCAAATTTTCAATATTCCCTATTCATTACTAGTGTTTTGAAAGTAATAGTTACATCTTAGAAAGGAAAAACAAAGTTCTCTCTTTAACACTTTTCTCTTATTCTCACTCACCTTTTGAACATTCTTCACACAAGAAACATTTTAAATATTATAAAATGTGAGGGGCTTGGGATATAGCTCAGTGACACAATGCCTGCCTAGCAAGCATGAGGTTGTGAGTTCAATTTCTGGTACCTAAATAAATAAATAGTATACAATGGATGTGTTAAAGGAAATTTGGAAAGTAGAAACACAAATTTTGAGTTGTTATGTTTTTGGTTTGTTGTTGTTGTTGTTGTTGTTGTTGTCTGGTACCGGGGATTGAACTCACGACCTTGCACTTACTAGGCAACAGCTTGAGCTGCTGAGCTAAATGCCTGGCCCAAGTTGTTGTGTTTTGCCATTCATTCTTAGTGCACTGTTCACACACCCCTGCTTTCATCCACGTATCTGTTCATTCTGCTGTTACTCACTGAGCAGTAGATAGACTAAGATAAATAAGCACAGCAGTCACTGTACTCATGGAACTGATGATATCAAGGGAATACGGTGCCATGGACTGCTCTACAAAGTGACAGAAGAGGGACAACATGCCCAAGACACACAGGAGGGGCACTCAATCCAGTCTGAACATCAAGGTGGGCTTCCTAGAGGACGGTGCATCTAGGCTGAAACTGCAGGCAGGAGGGAAATGTTTCCATGCATTTTAGTCTGCTTTTCTTCAAGCTTTTTAAAGCATAAAGAAAACTTTAAATAAATTTTACTGCTCTACAGAAAACAAGGTCTTTAGGTTATTATCTTTTTTTTAACTCAGGGAAATCTGTATTACAAGCTGTTACTTCCAATGAAATATCACATGAACAAAATTTGCAAATGTGAACTCTTACAGTGCTAATATAAAAAACACGTTAACTAAGAACAAGTGTGTATTTTTACCTCTCAGTGTTTTACTGCCTTAGTCAGGCTGTCAACTAACTATATAAATTTCAAACATTAAGAGGTACAAATCAACTCACTAAAATATCTGTCATAGTTTTCTGCATTAATCAAATCTGATGCATTGTAAACTACAGGGAAAAAATATTTGTGACAGAAGCTCAAAAATAATTGAATGAGCATAATATTAAAAGCATGAATTTGAATTATTACTTAAGCTTAAATGAAAAGAGTCAAAAGGCAAACTTCCTGTTGTACTTGTGCAGTGCTGTTTATTATAAATTGTCTACATGTAGAGAAATTAAATTATGCACTACTTAAAAAGGATTTTTACCTAATTGGCATGTTCAAATTATGTTAAAATATTGTTTCAAGTCTATTTTAGTGCATTAAAGTATAGTTTAAAATTTGATGCTCAATTATGATTTATAAAAATTCCTGAAAATTTTGACCCAAAAAGGATAATTTGTTAATGTGCATAAATAACATCTCTCTTTAGTTAAGAGGCACCCTCATGTTTGTTAGTGAAATCTAAAGGCATTTTCATTAGAATTCAAATTGAAAAAGGAAAATATGTTCCATCACAAATATTAAATCATGTTAAAAATATTCTGGTCAATTCATCGGAAGTAAGTGGCATAAATATTATAAGGAGAATTGCTTTTTGATCAATAAAATTACTTTCAATTCATAAAAATACATACTTAGAAAGCCATGAAAATCTCTCATAAGTGTTAAAGTGTTCACTAATGTGACGGATAAATGTGCAAAATTAAGTACTATTTTAAATAAATTTTAAAATGCTCAACATACAAAGCCAGGCCCAGAATTCCTGTGAGAAGCAAACTCAATACTCCTTGATGAGAACTGCCACAAATGACATTACAAAGCAGTACAGGTAAAAAGAGGAGTCATTGGCTGCCATTTGTGCAGTCTCACTAACGTGTTGTCTCACTCAGCTCAGCAGCCTTCACCAATGGCCAGTGATGGGTCAGAAAAGACATCAGGGTTATTAGATAGGAGACCAAACATTCCAATGTGCCCGGGACTGAAGGATTTCCTAGAGCATGGCATTTTTCACACACAAACTGGGATGGCCATAAGCAAATCATAATGCTAGGATGAAAATCACTACAGTGGAAATTATCCTGGGTTATCTTTAAATGCTTAGGCAATCCCTTCATTTTTATTTACTTTTTACTTGTTTCTTGTTTCCATAGATCCAGCCTGCTAAGGACAGATACCACAGATTTATTTTTTACCTGTACACAGATGCATCTCAGATATAGATTGACAGAAAGTGTATGTGGCCATAAACACTCTGCTCAGTGAAAAGTCAGATTTTCCAGCAATTGTAGAGTATGCCCAGGAGCTGGAGAGAGGCTGCTGGCATTGCAATCTCTATGGGATTTGGGGCAAATTACATGAAAGAATTTGTTCATGTAGGTAGCTGACTTCAGATCATCTCTGCCTCATTCTCTTAAATTTCTAGGCTCCCATTCACCAGTGGGAAGGAGTCATCGAAGCCTCGGAATCACTGAGACAGCTTCAATCAATTCCTGAGCCCCTAAATCAACCTCGATCAGACTTCTGGAGAAAGGCTCTGGGAATACATATTTTTAATAGCTAGAAACTAATAAGAAGAAATAACAAATAGGAAAGAGGGTACAAGAGGTGAATAAACATTTAATAAATTCCAAATGGTCCGCTGAGGTAGGAAAAGATAATCATCTCTTTGGTAGTCAGGAACATTTAAACTGACACAAAAACAAAAAGAGCGTTTTTTTATCCAACAGACTAAGCAAAGATTTTAAAAAGTAAAGCCACCACAGATGGCCAGGACACTGGAAAATGAGCACATTCAGACATTCCCAGGGGGATTGTACATTACCACAGTCTTTTCAGAAGGAAATATGGTAACATCTATTAAAAAGCAAACATTCTTCTGGATCCAGCCATCCCACTTTTTAAGTGAACTCTACAGATTTTAACTGTTAGTGGTCCTTTAAAGAGTCTAAGCTGTTGACAGCAGAATGGTTTGTACTAATGAAGAACTGGAAGTAACCAGAATTCCATGAATAGTAATGGTTACAAAAATCTTAAAACACACATTCTGCAGTTACTTAAAGGAATAAAACAGTTCTGTATAAATTGGTCTAGAATGTCTAATGACATTGGTACGTGAAAAAAGGGATATGTAGCCATTAGGGCATTTTGCACAAAATAATTCTTTGAAACACTTCTTGTATCTTTTTTTTTACATTTGCATGTACGTCACGGTTCATGCCCAAGAAAAAGAGGTCAAGCTGGAAGTCATGCTGCCTATAACCCCAACACCTGAGAGGCTGAAGCAAGAGGATCAAGAGTTTGAGGTCAGCCTGGGCTATCTACTAAGGCCAAGGTGGGCTACACAGCAAGATCCTGCCCCCTCCGCAAATAAGGAGAAAGAGAAGGAGGAGGAAGGGAAAGGATAAACACCAGGCTGTTAATATTGATTCTTCTTGGAGGGACTCAGGAAGCAATAGAATGGAAAAGGTGTGGTATTTTTTTTTTTGTAGCTTTATTTTATCTTAGTGACACTGTTACTGTTCTGATTTGTGAAATGATATATAATAAAAATGTAAAGATTAATTTCCTGTTGCGTCTGTAATAACCCACCACATACTTAGTGGTTTAAAAACAATACAAATATATTTTCTTATAGAAATGGGAGCCCAAAGGCTAAAATGAGAAGGCAGTTTCCATAAACATACTTTAGCTGCTTTTGCCATAAAAAAGCAATTGTGATGTATAGATATGTTAGTTTGTTTCACTACAGTAACCATTGTATTACTACGTGTCCATTGTATTACTATAGTGTAAATGTTAAATATAAACAATGAAATTTATTTTTAAGCAATGAATAGGCAGAATTGTGTTTCTTCTACAGGTTCTAGGAGATAATCTATTACTTTGCCTTTTCCACTTTCCAAAAGCTGCTAACATCCTTTGTTTCTGAATCCCACACTTAGGGACTTCAGCTTCCTTCTCGTCACTCTTTGCTCTGACTCTGACATTTCTGCTTCCTCTTCATAAAGGCCCTGTGACTGTATTGGATCCATGAGATAGTCCAGGGTAATCTTCCTATCTCAAAAGCCTTAATCAAATCGACAAAGACCTACAATAACACACCCACAGGGATTAGCATGTGAGGACTTCGGGTGACATAATTCTGGCTGCCACATTGTCTTTACTAAAAAGACTATATTAAATCTCTTTGGAGAATCTGATATTCAGCCAGATCTAAGAAGTTCTGTCCTAAGGTATTTCTCTCTGTGTCTATAGATAGTTTTCTTTGCTCAAGTAATTTATTTTTCTGTAAGAAATTTCCAGAGAGCTACAATTTTCCAAATGAAGGTAAGCCTATCATTTTATGATTGTTGTGCATACTTGTGAATGATGCCACAGGACATAGCAATTGCCATTGTTTGTTTCTGGTATGATTGGTATTCCCATTTCTTACACAACCAAATTATTTTCTCAGAGGTGTCCACGTTCTGAAGACCTGTCTGCTCAGAAAGTCTCCCCATGGTCTCTATACTATCAGGCCTCAGTGTCCACAGATGACCCCAAGAACCTATAAGGAGCAACACACTTACACAAAATAATGTTACACAACAGAGAGACTAGGAAATGAATCCTTTTGAAACTAATATAAACAAGTATCTGCTTATTCTTAATTCAGGATTCTGGAAAAAACTGATTGGATTGTGGGTCTTCAGCTAGAAGTTCTAAGAGCTGCCTTTTTCCTCCTTCTAATGAAAACCAGTCCGGGGCCGGGGGTTTAGCTCAGTGACGTTAAGTGCCTGCTTGGGCAAATGTGAGGTTGTGAGTTCAATCCCTGGCACCAATAAAATAAAATAAAATAAAATAAAATAAAATAAAATAAAATAAAATAAAAATAAAAATAAAAATGAAAACCAGTCCAGAGAAGATGAATTACTGTTTGGTCTCTTAAGAAGGTGTTAATTAGGAGGGATAGATACAAGGATAGGTGCTCCCTCCTCACTGGTATGGATTGAGCTGTAGGTACTTACTCAGTGATGGGTACTTTAATAGGTATACAAAATGTCTATAATGTACTGTCCTCACACACCAAGTTTATAGTATCACTACAACATATGTATGTTAAGTATTCATACATACATTAGAAAATTGTGTGTGTGTGTGTGTGTGTGTGTTGGGAATGTAGTTGGGCTCTCTACTTCACTGTATTTTCTTCTATTTATACAAGTAAAAAAATGAAATATTTTCCACTTTTATGGGCACACTACAGTGGGATTAAAAATTAACCCCATGTGCCAGCACTCGTGCCTGAATATGACACATTCTTGAGAATCTGTTCTCTAGTCCTTGGTACCAAACCCAAAGAAATCCTATACTTGCCATCTTCCTTTGTAACGAGGCATGGGTTAGTCAGATGTCAATGACCCCAGTGGAATATAAACATGTGAGATGTGTTCAGTCCACGTCTTATCCTTAAAGCCTGGGTGTACACTCCATCTGTCCTTGTCCTCCTCTCTCATCAGACATGGTCTGTGGTGAGAGCAGCCACTTTGGGCACAAAAACAGAAGTTATGTGTTGAAGGTGAAAAAGTCTCCTTCTCAGGCATGAAATGTCTACTAAACGTCACAGGGAAAAAAGATCTTATTCCAACAACTGTATTTTTAGTTTCATCATTATGTCTTAAATATTTTAAATAGAAGTAAAGGACTCCAATAAGCCATACTGGTTATAGGATGATTAATGGAGACATGGGATGATATTTGGGTAGTATTAGAGGACAACAGGAGGGAAAACACATAGCCAGAAATGAACTCAGAGCTGTATAATATGAAACTCGTAATTTGTCTTGAAAAAGAATGTTTTATTTGCATTTTCAACAAAGGACACCTACATCTGGACCAAAACTCTTGGTCTTAGATCTTCCCAACAACTTCATTAATCTTTCTGTACATTTCAGTGCTTCAGGAAAACATGAAATGAAATTTGGAAATATTCTCCAATTCTTCTCTTGTTTATCATTTTTTAATGTATTAAGTACTTTATTATATACCAAAAATTATAGTCAGAGACTTAAAAGTACAATTTCACTGAGCATCCCCAACTCTATAAAAAGGTGTAATTATTATTACCCATTTCATTCAGATAAACACATTGAAACTTGAAGGAGTGTTAGAACAGATAGCATAGTTTTAGCTTCTTTCATCCTTGCTAGCAGAAACCTGGTTCTTCTCCAAAGTGGAGGAGCTATGCACATAGTGTCAAGAACAGAGATATAGAACACTACTGTCTCACAGAAATTTCTATTGGTATAGAACATTTCTTTCTCAGAGAAAATTCTGAAAGGACAGTCATAGTGGCCATGTAATTCCAACATTCTGTGACTCTGAAACAGTATTGCAATTTCCCCAACTTAGGCAATTTAGTTACTTAGTAAAACCCTGTCTCAAAATAAAAAACAATTTTTGTAACTCAGTGTAAAGGTCCTGGGTTCGGTTCCCAGTACCAGAAAAAAAAGAAAAGAAGAAAAGTTCTGGGAAGCACAAGGCTTTAGAGTAGAGGCTCAAGGAGTGGGATTGGAAACAGAAAGCCCAGGTTTGAATACCATTCTCACCACTTGCCAGCAGGATGCATTTAGACAGATTGCTTTCTCTCTCTGTGCCTCAGTTTCCTCATCCAAAAACAAAAATAGAAACAATAGCATTTATCTCAAAGGACTAAATGATACTGAAAGTACTTAGACCACCACAGAGAATATAGTACATTCTTAATAAATGTTAGTAATTGTGATTGGCAGCTATTTTAAAAACCATCTCCCAAAATCTCATATAAGGTACTTATGCTAAATAATTCTAAATCATAACAATTCCTGATCTTCATACTTTTTTATCCTAACTGGGGATGTCAGGGCACATCGGTCCAAAATACAATTACAATTTTTATGTATAGACATGACATATTATTTAATGCTAACAGTTACTCTTAGAAGAAAGAAACTTTATACCCACTAATATTAAGGAAAGCTTGCTAAAGACACAAGTGGTTGACTGGCTTGAGAAGTGAGAAGACGCAAACCACTGCATTAGAGAACTCAGAACATCACTGTGAGGAGGAGGTGTGAAATTTTGTACTTGCTGAAACTGTTAGTGCGGTTTTGGGAACCAGAGGCACAGAGTCTCACTATGCAGCTCAGATTGGTCTTGAACTCACTGTGAAGTCCATACTGTCTTGAACTCACAACAATCCTCTTGAGTGCTAGGATTACAGGCATGCACCACAATGCCAGGCTTATCTGCAATATCTGGGAAAATGCTTGGAGCATAGCACCTTCTCTGGAAATACTCACCAAATGAATGAAAAATCCAAGATATCAACCAAAATGTCCACAGTAGCCAGCTATTTCTTGTAGCTATTGCTTCTGCTTTCCAACATTAGAACACACCTTCTATAGACATAAATTATCTGAAACCTCAAAGGCTTATTTCAGTAATCCATAGCAAGCAAAGGCAGTAAATTATACCTTTTTAAAAATGATACATTCACTGTGAAGCCAGGATCCTTAACAGTGCACAATTCAACTTCCCCCAAGTGTCTGGGTTACACCCTGAATCTGTCATCCACTTCATCTCCCAGCATTTTACACAGCCAGGAAGAAATGGATTGAGCAAACATCGAGCAGGATTCCATGCCAGGTTCACACTTCGCACTTCATGGGTCAAACCTAGAGTTTTGCAGCTATTCTCTTTACTCCCTACAAAGAGACAATGTGCACCATGGAGACAAGGGGTGTATTTCAGAACACGAGGGCTAGAACAGACACTTCATGGGATTAGAGCCGGCGTCAGGTGAATCACGGAAGATCCTGAGAAGTAGATTTGACTCTGGACTGGTGCTGTCAGCAAGTGGAAGGTAGTTCCTGAATGGTGTTATAATCATATCAAGAAAAAAAGACTAGAGTGAAGCTACAACTGTAACTGGTAAAGAAGTACCCATCACTCATATTAGCTAGGAGAGGAAACAGTTGGTGTTTTGTGGTTTTACACCATGAACTTGTTTTCCTCTGTGCTTACATAAAACTATGAAGTTTGTTTTGTTTGCTTGCTGGTGTCAGTTTTGTATGTGACCCCCTCTGATGTTAGAATCCTGAGAGGCCTGAGAACACCGTGACCCAGCTTAGGTCAGCAGCTGACCACACAGAGACTGCACTGCCAGGGTCAGGCCATTCCCACACAGGACTGCTTGTCCTTTTCTCCCAGCCACCTTGTAGATAACTGCCCCCATGTCCAGCCCACATGTCATTATGTGTAGCTTTTGTCTGTTCGTAGGATCAATCATGGAGCACGGCAGTTTCCACCACACAAATGCTGCATAAGCCATTGTAATTTATCCCAGACCACTCCAAGCCTACTTCTTCCAAATGTAGCAGGAGGCGTGGTATTCTAGAGGTGTGGTTGGAAGGAACTGGATGGAGTGGACGTGGAGACACTGGAGCCAGGAGATACTTGGAAAGTAAGAGCCATCTGATCATCAGGAGAAAAATGAGAACTCTAACACTGCCAGCCTAGGAGTCTGGGTGTTAGTGAGTATATTCACCAAGACGAATCCATATTCACCGAATATGGATATTCGAAATCCATATTCACCAAATCCATAGCAGGTTTGGGGGAAGCGGAAATTTCCGTTTGGAAGTAGCCTAACTGAGGTGCTCAGTGTAGACAGAAGAGTGTGGGAGAGAGATCAGCACTGGAATCTACCAACACAGTGAAGGCTGAAGGGAGTCTTGGATAATGAAGAGAACATGTAGCATGAGAAAAGAAGTGGCTGCAAAACAGAAAACCAGTGGCGAATTTCTCCAAAATCAGACAGAGCTTTCGGAGAGACTAAAAAAATATGCTTTTTAAAAAAATCAGTAGAAAAGGAGGATAACCAATAAATATTGGCGCTTTTTTTCTTACATTCATTTATTTAACAAATATAAGTCACAGAACTACTATGTGTCCAAGGCTGTTCAGGCCCTGAAGGTAATACATTAGGGAAGAGGAAGAAAGCAGATAAAACTCTTGCCATTAGAGACCTTACATTTTAGTGGAAAAACAAATAATAAATGTAATTAACAAGTTACATAACTTGTTAGAAGGTCATAAGTATTTTGAAAATAAGTAAGACAAAAATAAGATTATCTGAGCTCAGGGTATAAAAGGGAGGTTTTCAATTTTAGAGAAGGTGTTTATGAAGTAGGAAGGGACTTTGAAACAAATACGAAGCAGACGAGAGATTGAATGATGCTGTCATCTGAGGCAGCTTTTCCCAGACAGCAAGGAAGTTCTCCATGCTGGCAATAGCTAGTCCAACATGAGAAGATACTTTGCCTTATAGATAGACGATGCTCAATATATATTCATGAGTTAATTAGTATATAAATAAGTCAACCCATTATAGAAGCTCAGTCATAATAAAGACATGACAATGAGTTTATTTGGGAAAAAAGTAGCATCTTTCTGATAAAATACACATTTAAAAGATATAATTTAACTTATCTCCTTTTATTTCCTTTTTTTTCTGGAGAGGGTATCGGCTAGATAAATTACACAATAGATATTTGGGGGATTAGAGTTTGGGTCTTTTTTGGAAGGGGAGAGGATGGTATTTTGTCACCCTTTTGCTTCTGCCATTTGTTTTATCAAAAAAACATATCACAGTCTTATTCTGATTGACAAGCAGCAGCACATAACAATTTCTTATGGCTGCAATATCTAATATAAAACAGATCTGTATACACATGTACATACACGATTTATAACAAGGCTCTGATAAAAGCTAAATTGTGTCTTGAATTTTGAGAACTGAAATATCTGCTTTTCTGCCACTGCTGCAGAGAGCTCATAAATGATGGAAGTGCTTTGGCTTTCAGAGCGATGTTATTTCTTCGCAATGCGACTTCTTTGGGGAACAAATATGAAAAATAAAACGTGTCATTTTGCATGATACAGAGTCTTTTTATTGTCACCTTCCTGACTTTAAAAGTGAATGGGACAAATCATAAAAAGACATATTGAAGGTGCAAGTTGTGCCATAGATTTAGATATTCTAATGGAGTGTACAATTCAGCAAGTCTCTTCCGTGTCTCTTATTTCTCCCATTCCTTATCCATGGGCAGAGTGACCTAGTAATAAAGCACTGAACCGTGAATAGGATGATTTACTCCTTGGCTGGCAGCCTCTCTCAGCTTATGGCTCTTGGAGATGATGATTTTCCTATCAACCTACTCCACAGGAGTGTTGTTACAATCCATCAGATTGAGCCCTGGGGATTTAATGGAAGCGGATGTGTACACATATGGCTATAAAAACAATTTGCCAAATTTTCAGAGATCACAGTCATAAGGATCAATTATAAACATTTTACAGCCTTACAAACTGATATTTTAAAAATTAATGGAACCACAATAAGACTACTCCACACTCCCTAGGATGACTATAATGAAAACAAACAAGCAATAACAAGTATTGGTGAGGATGTGGAGAAATTGGAACCCTCATACATTGCTGTTGAGAATATAAAGTGGCACACCACTGTGGAAAAGTCTGGCAGTTCCTCAGAAAGTTGAACATAAAGTCACTATACAACCCTGCAATTCCATTTCCATGCATATTATCAAGATAATTGAGAACATACATCCACAAGAAACTTATATACAATGTTCAGAACAACATTATAATCTCCATAAGCGGAGCAGATAAAGAATGTGATACAACTATAAAATGTAATAATATGCATATACCAAAATGAAACACTTACACATTCATTGTACAATATAGATGAAGCTTAAAAACATGCTAAGTGAAGAAAAGTAGCAATGTGCAAATGCCACATGATTTCATTTGTATGAACTAGGCCAAATAGGGAAATCCATAGAAATAAAAAAAATAGTCTAGTCATGATTGGGTAGCACTCTCAGTATGTGGGCAAATGAGAAGTGACTGCTAATGGATATGGGGTGTTATTTTTCTGATGATAAAACTGTTTTTGCATGAGATAGTGGTGATAGTTGCAAAACTATATATATATATATATAAAGAGAGAGAGAGAGAGAGAGAGAGAGAGAGAGAGAGAGAGAGAGAGAGAAAGGTTTTTTTGTACCAGGAATCAAATTCACAACCTTGCACTTTTTTAGATTACTGGATTGTACATTTCAAAAGAATGAATTGTATGGTATTCAACTTTTATCTCTATAAATGTGATAGTTAACTGTGTCAAAAAGAAACACTCACCTAGATTAGATCTTCATAGTTCTGGATGTGGCTGAAGGGATTTCCAGAAGGCAGAAGATTCATCCTGGGTAGAGTGACACTAACCAATAGGCTTGCCACCTGAATGAAATAAAAGGGAGACAAAAAAGGAAGTCTGGTTTCTATTTCTTCAGAGGAGCTTTGGTCTTCATACTCACCATCAACGTCAGCTCCTGGCTTCCATCACAGACTCTTCAGCCTACTGATATGGACTTGCACAGGACACTATAGTGAGCTCCAGAAGCTTCAACTAGATCCTTTAGATCTCCAGTGCAAAGACAGTCCTTTTGCACTCCTCCACACCTGACCCTGTGGGAAGTCATTCTCGTAAGATGGTCGTATAAATTCTTACGTATTTGTATATCTTGCATTAAATCTGTTTCCCTAGTAAGCACTGACTGATACAATAAACATTCAGATGTTTTAAATTAACAATTTGAAATTTGGTTGAATTTCACATGGCATGAAAGAATTATTGTCAGTTTTTGAGATAATAACATGATTGTGGAGATAGTCTTTCAGTAAGTCTATGAAGATGACCTCTTAAAACTTAGTCTTTTTTTTTGAAATATTAATAGCAAGTTCACATTGCTAAGGTGATACCCTGTTTCAGGCCTTCCTTGCATGGACATAGTGGCCAGGGTCTCTAATATCACACTAATGTTATGATCTTATGAAAATTTCTTAGCTTGTACAAGTTTCCATTTCCTCTTAGTAAAGTAGAGTCTTTTATAAGGATTGTACATGCCAAGGACAGTTGTGAAAGCCAGGAGGCATCTGAGCAAAGGCTATTCTTGGGGCAGGGATAGAAGTTGCGGTTGACTTTATTACATTGATTCTTTTTCTCCATTTTAGCAACTCTAAAAATAGGATGCATCAAATAGGCAATACCATTTCATGGTTTAACTGATAATATTTTTGCTTTCTTAATGGTTTATAAAATAAGGGAACATCTTATACTCAGTAACCTCTGAGATAATGCTATTTCCATCAGTGCTCATATCATTACTCTATTAAGCTATCGGTGGCTTTAGTTTTCATCTCTTTTACTAAATACTTCTCCTTTAGTTCTAAAAAATATCAAGGTATTTCTTCTTTCTTCCTCTTCTTCCATATTCCTTGTCTCTTCTTGTCCACAATTATTATCCTTAAATCTAAAAATTATAATCATCATGAATGTATGCAATTTAAACCTGTCTTGGTCTCTGTTGATTTATGTCTGGATGTCCACCCAAAACCTCATGCAGTCATGGGGGCAGCCTTCTAGAATTTGTGACTGATTCATAGTCCAATGTTGGGATTTTGGGTAGGAGTGCTCTACCCACCCTAGAGGTGGGTGTGACCAACATACAATATAAGTGACTGAAAGAGTCTTCTTTACACACTCTTCTCTATTTTCTTGTTGCTTTTTCTGTCTTCTGGCTGCCATGAACTGTTGCTCTCTGCCTTGTGTCACTCAGCTTTGGAGCCAGCCAAGTATGAACTAAAACCTCCACAAACTGTGAGCTAAATAAACCTCTCCTTCCTTAATTTTGAATGTTGGATATTTTGTCTCAGAGAAAAATAAACCACTCAGTCTCCATTGTATGTATTGAATGAGGATAAAACAAGAAGTTAATATTCCAAAATGCATAGAGAACACATTCAATTTAATAGCAGAAAACAAACAACTTGATTTTAAAATGGGCAAAGCACCTCAACAGGTATTTATCCAAAGTAAACATGAAAAAGAACAATATACTAATAGGTGTTCATCATTATTCATTAGAGAAACATAAACCAAAATCAGTGTGAGAAACCACCTTACATTCACTAGAATGGCAATTATCAAGAAGTCTAGAGAAATGATCATGGGAGAGTACAGAAAATGTAGCCTTTTCCCACTGTTTTAAGTAAGGTAGATTTGTGTAAACTTTATGGAAAATAGTATGGAGATTCATAAAGAAGTTAAAAACACAATGACCATATGACCTAGCAGTCTATCTCCAGGCATATGCCCAAAGGAAATGAAATCATCCCACTGTAAAGATGTCTATGCTCCTATATGCATCACAGCATTAGTCACTATAGTCAAGATAGAAAAATAACCTAAGCATCTATTAATTCAAAAATAGATTTAAAAAAACTTATGCTGTATTTAAACACACATGCACATAGTGGGTAATCCTGTAAGATAATATGTTAATTAGCCATTGTACTATTCACATCTATCCCATAATGTTAGGTTGTATACTTTTAATATACAAAACAGAATTTATTTTTTAAATAAAAAAAGTAAAATAAAAAAGAATGTAATAGGTTGCTGTTTTTATAGGGTATTTGGAGAAGTTTGCTCTAATTAAAGAAAACTTGAAAAAACTAGAAGATAATTTAATAATCATGAAAATACTTTGTGAACTCTAATATAACTAATTTTTTCTCCTTGTGCTATAAAATAATTGTAGATCCTGAGGTAATTGGTTTTACCCCTTAAAAAACACTATGAAGTTCTGGGCTTGTCTAAGAGACAGGAATGGACTGTATAACTGCCATGCAGTTTGATAACTACCAATATAGAAAACTTTAACACTTCTGTGCAAACCCATAGGAGCCACCCATAACAGAAGACTTCACTGATAACATCATTTGAGTTGCAGTCATAAAATATTTTTAACTAAAAAATTTTAAATAATCTTTACCAACAATAACTTTAGAGAAAATCTATGTAGCAGAAGAGCACACACAAAAAAAACCACCCAGTGCACACTTTTTGTTTAGCTTTCTCCTTTTGTAAATAAAAAGAACAAATAAAATCTCTCCTTACCACCATAGTTGGCAAACTGTTTCTTTAAAGAGTGAAACAGTAGGGCTGGGGATTTAGCTCAGTGGCTTAGGTGCCTGCCTGGCAAGTGCGAGGTCGTGAGTTCAATCCCCGGTACCAAAAAAAAAAAAAAAAAGAGTGAAACAGTAAATATTTTAACTTTGTGAACCAGACTGTCCCTGTCACAATAGTCAACTCTGCCAATTAGCAGCCACAGATAGCACGTAATGAATGAGTGTGGTTGTGGGCCACCAGATTTTTATTTACAGAAGTGGGAAGGCAGCTGAATTTGACCACAGTTCATCAAACTCTGCCTTACCCAAATCTCAGAAATTTGGAAGAAATTGTTTAGTGTGTGTCAAGATTATTTTTTTTTCTATTTTAACAAGAACTAAAGGATGGGCAAGACAGCATAGTGTGTCAGGGGAAAACAGTACAATCCAAGCAAATTTAAAGTCATGTGCAAAGTTGCAGTCATAAAAATATTTTTTAAAAATCATGGAATACTCAGAGACCTGTGCAGGTAGTATGGTTAGACCTGATGGCATTTTACTAGCTAAATTAAACTATATATGTATACATGTATATGTGTATATATATATATATATGTGTGTGTGTGTGTGTGTGTGTGTGTATCAATTATATTGAAACTGTGACTTTTTCCTTGTTGTGTTTTTTACATCTAGGTTACCTATAGGAGGAAGAAATTTTAATGTTTCCAATTGGGGTTATTCTCTAGAGTCTAAATAGGAATAAAACAAATGCTGTAGTTTGAACATCTTTATTTTTCCCTCGACTCCAACTATATTTCTAAAGATTTCTGTTCCTATCATAGGCTTTTAGCTCTGTCATAGTTACTCCTGTATCTTAATATCTATTAGCTTATCCAACACTCATCTTTTCATTTTGTTTTTTACATTTGAGCCAAATGATCTGGAACCTTCAGAGTGAATCCTGCACATCCATACTAAGGCTTTCTTCCCAACCACGTCTAAATTTGTCTTCTGATAATGATGTGGCAAATCATGTAAACAGCTACATAAGACACAATTAACAAATCTCTCAAGAGCGGTATGAAGCCAAGAAGCTGAGCTTTGATAGAATCTTTTATAAATTTTCTGATGTCTTTGGGCAAATATGTGTGCTCTCCCTGCAAACAGCTGCACCTGATACGACGGCAGCAGTTAAAGAACCAGAGGCAGGTGTGGCTCTGAGTCTTTACTCCTCAGAGCTATCGCCCATGCACTTCTTTGGGGCCTCATCTGTAAGATGCAAAATTTAATTACTTTGTGAAGTTGTGCCATTAAAAGAAAACATAGCTGAAGGTTTGGACTGGTCAAGGAGTGCTTATTAGCACCTAATAAGTATTAAGTTCCTTTGTGTCCTTTCAGTTATATACCCATTTATTCACAAGGTTTAAATGCAGCTCCAAGAACCAGTATATGGGAAATCGGTCTTCATCCACAGGTACAGAATTATTTGTTGCAGAAAGTAAATATAGGTATTTTTAAGAATTAAAATAGCTCTTAAATCATCTTGAGAAAGAAACTTTAAAAACAGAGGGAAGGTAGAGTAGAAATTAAAACAACATTCCTCTCTTAGCTTCTTGTGATTTAGTGTTTCACTTTAAGCCTTAACATACTCATAATTTTTAGTAATATATATTTCTAGCCCAGCTTTGTCCTCACTCTTATTTTTCTCTCTTCTTTCATTCCACCTTTAACTCATGTTACTTTTTTGTATTTTATGTTCATCTGTAAGCTCCCTAAAATCCTTTTTGGAACACAGTGGGGTATAAATAAAAAAAAATATTGTGTGTTGAACATGGCAACTTCAGAAAAAGAGTGAAGGAAATCAATAACTCCTTATAGTGTCTAAACGAGTATAACTCCATCCCATAACCTGTAGGCTGCTGAGCTATAAACTCAACAGTTTGCCTTTTCCTGAACCTGTTTTGTTAATTAAAAAGTTATAATAGCTACCATCTATTAAGTACTTATTCTGCACTGGATATTCGTCTAAGAGATTTTATCTGTGTTTATTCATTTAATTTCCCCAACAGTTCTGGGAGGCAGGTACTAATCATTATCCTCAATGAACACATGAGGAAATTGAGTGCTGAAGAAATTCAGTGTATCTCTTAAAGCCACACACTTGTCAGTCAGGGTCTCACTGCAGGGTCCTTGAATGTAGCCCACCTTCAAACCTTGGCTCTGAGCTAAAATGTAGTGCTACTTATAGGGGAATTATAAAGGCCTTATAAAGGGTTTAGAAAATTTTGTACAATTCCTTCCTTCATTTGGCTTTTGTGTATCAATCGACTGCTCTTAAAGTTATGTTAAAAATTTATTTGCATTAGTTCATGTTTGCAGTACATAATGATTACCTTCATCATGGGGAATTGGCACATGCCCATGACACATCTTAATCCCTTTTATGTCCCCTTTGTTTCTTCACCCACCCCATCCCTTCTTACATCTCTTGGGTCCTTCCTCATTTGTAGAAGATCCATATTCCTGTTTCCTATCCTTTCTTCAATAAAATTTTCAAAAATTTTAATACAGACTTTTTATGGCAAGAAAGATAAGAAAATGAGTTGAAATTGCCTGTACTTTTGAATGGTTGGTCAATCCAGTAAAATATTCAAGGATAACATTGTCAGACAGAGTGCCAGGCCCTGGGGCTATACAGTGTTGGAGTCTTTGGCTCCCTGATGCCTATGTCCAGGGGGATTCAAATAATGAATCTGAAATTATGTCTTTGTGCTCCTATAAGAAAATATTCACAAAGTGGGTCATTTATAAAGGACAAAAATTTAGTTTTTTATAGTTCTGAAGGCCAGGAAGTCCACAAATTTTTGGGTGTTGAGGATCCAGTATCTCTGCTTCCCAGATGCCACCTTCCTGTCACATTCCCTGGAGAGCAGAAATGCTGTCCTCCTTTGTCACGTGGCAGAAGGGCAAGCTAGTGGAACTGTATGATGCCTCTTTTAAAAGACTTAAATCCTAATCATAAAGAAGGAGCCCTCATAATCTAGTCACCTCATAAAGGCTTCATATCTTAATCCTAGCACACTTGCCATTAAATTTCAGTGCCTAATTCTAAAGCGGGCACATTCTAACAATAGCAAGTGCAAATGATGTGATGAGGGATAAACAACAGTAGTTTATGGTGGTCTGGGAGGATGAGTAAAGGGTACCACATCTAGATAACAAATAAAATAATCAGTATTTTCTCAGATTATATCACAACCACCAAAAAAGTGGGTTTAACTGAAGTCTTTTTTGAAAAATGAGATGAAAGAAGAAGTGGAGATGTTAAAGTATGGTGAATTAGGCAGTTTAAGATGCTATAATAAAGTGAAATAAAGACAAACTTTATTTCTCATAGTACTGAGATGTAGAAAGTCAAAGCCAAAGCATCATCAGAATTCATTTTTCATGAGGGCTTTCTTCCTACCATGCAAGGGACACCTTCTTACTGTATTGAGGATTTGGGGGAGTCCTTTCCCATCTCATCTTAAAAGAACACTAATGCTGTTAATTCAGAGCTTATCTTAACACTCTATTTAATGTCAATAGTCTCCATGGAGAGGCTATCTCCAAATACAGTCACCCTGGGGATTAAGATTTCAGAGGTACAATTTCTGAGGGGACACAAACATTCAGTCCATTACACAGGTGAAAGAAGAAGGAGAGATGAGTTTCAAGCATGGAGAGGCTTTAGGGAGACAACATAGAACAGAGATCAATCATATTGCTTTCAAGGATCTGAAATAATTTTTCAAGTAGGATGTTTGGTAACTAGAAGGGTTTTGAGGTAAGCCGTAGTTCAGATTTTACCCAAGGAGCAAAAGAATGAGAAATCACTGGAAGGAATTTATACAAAAGGAATATGATAAACATGATTCTCAAGCAAGCCTGACTTAATAGAAAGAAAAAAATTGCTGAGGGGCATGACAAGAGGCAGACAATTGAGGAGATCATAGTTTTAGAGTAATAGCAATGAGGACAGTTCAAAGAAGTGGGCAGATTAGAGAGAAATGTTCAGGGAGTCAAAACAGCAGAATTTGGAGATAAATTCAACTCTGTCAAAGACAGAAGAAGAACGGTGTCAAAGATGGCACCCAATTTGCTGACTTGGACTTGCACAGCCCTTGTGCTCCAGCTCAAGAGACAGGAGGTATGTGTAGAACAGAGAGAGAATGTGGGGGTGGGCAGTGAAAAAAACTCTCCCCTAGTTGCTAATGACCCCAAACCTAGCTGGAATCCCTGATGGACAGAGCTTTCTGTTACTTCAAGCCACCTTGAAGCCCTAAAGTTTATAGGTTAGTGACACTTCACTGATGTTTACTTCTCAGGTTTCTCCAATTTTCACACAAGTTTATGTTCTGAGTATTGCTTTTATCTTCTTGGATATGTTTTCTCAAGGTAAATGGAGGCTCTAGAGGTATGAGAAATGGAGCTCTTTGATCTCATCCATATATAGTGATTGGCTGAGCAATCTTGAGACTCCTGAGGTCATAAGTTTCTTTACTGAAAAATGTCTAAATAAAAAGTAGTTATATATTATAATAATACTAATAGTTGATGTTTATTGTTTGCTAATAGATGTGAAGTGCTGGGCTAAGACTTATACATCACATTTAACCCTGACTACCACCTCTGAAGTAAAAATGTTGTCTCACCTTATAGAAAAAGACATTGATATTGTTGATCTAAGTGGCTTGATCATAAATCACGCACTTCAGAAGTCAAAGACTGAATCACTGTCCTATGATTCTGATCTTTATGCCATTAGGTCTCTCTAATTTTGTCACTATGATGGTTTGACTGAGATGTAATTTTAAGCATTTTATTTGTCTATTAAATTATAAGCATATGTACTGTGCTCTTAAAGGCACTCACTATATTACATTGATTATTGCAAAAAATTTATAAAGTATGAAGAAAATAAAAATCATCTATAATCCTACTACCTGGAGATACATTATTATAATTTTGATGTATTTCATGCCAATAATTTTGCAATACATTTTAAAAATTGAAATCTGTATTTATACATTTCTATCATGCTTTTTTCATTTAAATTATAATATAATCTTTTCTCCATGCTATCAAACATGATTTACAAATGTTCTTTTCAATGGCTAAAAAGCATTTCATTATATGGATGTATAATAATTAATGTAACCATTTCTATTTGATAGCATTTATATTTTTTCAGTTTTACTAATATAAATAATATATTTGATATTTAAGATTATTTCCTTTAAAAAATACCAGCAAAGCATATGTTAAGGTTCTTATCACTTTCTAGATTAATGAAACATTAGATATATCAGCACAGTGAGACTCTATCTCATCATAAACTCTCTAACACTGTGTACTATCACTTTTAAATGTTTAGTAACAATTCCATTTTAATATTTTTTCCTTGAGAACAAACTACTTAAACTTGCTTTATTCCTTTGAAATTATTTTTATCTTAATTTTTTATCTTTTCCCACCCTTATCAATTCACTTATTCATTTAACAAAGATTTATTAAACATCTGCTATATACTAGACTCAAGTTGAAATTCTGAAAATACAGTGCTGAAGAAGAGAGGCAAGATCTCTGTCCTCATGGTATTAATGGTCTAGGAGTAAGACATATAGTAGATGAATGTGAAAGTTAAGGAAAATATCTAATAATAAAAGAGCTATGCAGGCTAATTAATTTAAAAGAAGTGCTATGGCAAAGTAATAAAGCAGAGTTCTTAAGCTTTTAGATCTCTAGAACCCTCTACACTTTTAACAATATTGAAAGCCACAGTGTGAAAACTGAAAAATGTTTAAAACGCTCATTTATACATTCTACTATGAGTCATCACACATCGTATCACCTCGGAAAGACTCCCCCAGAGAGCTGGAAGAGGATAAAAATGAAAACGCAAAGGGTGATGCAATATTATGGAAACAGTTTTGTTCTTATAGATCCTCTGCAGAGATCTTGTGGGACCTCTGGCATTCTACAGACCACACTTTATTGCACTGGGGAGTGACTTACTGTTTTGGATTGGGGTTGCAGGAAGACGTCTCTGAGAATATGAAATTTAGCCAAGGATCCATATGATAAGAAAGAATAGTAGCGAGAAATTGAGCTTCGGGCTAGCTACCAGGTACACTGGACCCAGTCCCAGAAGCTCCACAGCCTTAGTGCACCATGCCCAGTGGCCTTCTCTCAGTTTGGGAGGCAGAGGCCAAGCTGGCGGCCTGACGGCACTGTGTGGGCTGGCCTGGGGAGAACTTAAAACCAGCACTCCCAACCCCCTATGACACGGGACTGTGGCCCTAGGTTCTGCAGGACCCAGTTTACAAAGCCCAGCTCCCACCTTCAATTTAGGGAGCCAAGAGCCCGTGGGGGAGCCAACACTGCTCCAGGAACTGAGGGTGCAAGAGGTAATTTGCCACACATCCAGAGGAAGTTTTGGAACACCGCTCAAAGCAAGGAAAAATAGAAAAATGACAAAAGGAAAGACCAAAAGACAGGCTCAAAACTCCAGTCAACCCCAAAAGCTTAGGAGCCATGTACATAGAAGAAAAAAGAAGCCATACACCTGAAATGTCTGAAATGATACCAAATGAAATAAAGATGCAACTAGGGGAAGCTACAAAGAAATTCTAATCAGAAATACTTGCCCAGGTAAAAGAACAATTGATAAAAGTAGTGAAAGAAATAGTGAATGCATCTAGTGAAGACACAGCTAAATAATTAGAGGAACAAAGCAAACAGATAGAATCCCTGAATGAATACTATAAGAAACAAACAGAATACATAAAGCAGATTCAAAGAGATATACAGGAAATCAAAAATGCTATTGAAAGCTGCCAAAACTGCCTCAATGAAAGTGAAGATAGAATTTCAGATCTCAAAGATAAGGTTGCAGCCAGTGAACAGGAAAGGAAAGATCTTTTAAAAATAACAAAGAATCAGGAAATAACAATTCAACACCTGCAAGATGAGGCTAAGAAAAATCACATAAGATTAATAGGGATACATGAAAAAGAAGAGGACAGCCCAAATGATATCAAGAGGATATTTATAGAAGTAATAGCTGAAAACTTACCAAACATGAGAAGAGAAACTGACATTTGGATAAGTGAAGTATATAGAACTCTAAACAGCCATAACCAAAATAAAACTACACCCAGACACATAATAATCACCATCCCAGAAATCCACCATAAGAACAGAACACTAAAAGCTGTTAGAGAGAAAAGACAGATCACTTATAAAGGAAAACCTATCACAATCACAGCAGACTTCTCAATACAAACAATGAAGTCAAGAAGAGCATGGAGTGAAGTATTTCAGATCCTAAAGGAAAACCACTTCCAACCCAGACTGACATACCCTGCAAAACTGTCCTTCAAAATGGATGGAGAAATAAGATACTTCCATGACAAAGAACAGCTGAAGAACTTCATGAACACCAAACCAACTCTACAAAGAACACTGAAAGACATTCTAGATACACATGGGATAAAACCACCAAGCAAGGCAGACAATTAAACAGAATGGAAAGCTAAAGATACAACAGCAGAAAGATAACACATCAACAATAAACCAATATATAACTGTTACAACCATTAATGTAAATGGCCTCAGCTCACCAATCAAAAGAAACAGACTGGCAGAATGGATCAAGAAACAACATCCAACCATATGCTGTCTACAAGAAACCCATCTAACCCAAAAGGACACTCATAGACTGAAAGTCAAAGGATGGAAAACAATACCTCATGCAACAGGAAACCAAAAAAAAAAA
>PVJX010015048.1:5612-43553 GCA_004027295.1 Dolichotis patagonum
AATTTTACCCTATTGATATAATTGCATGTATATTTGAGTGGGTAAGATGGATGACCATATTGTTGTTTTTGTCAGATCGTGGAGCAGAACTGTTAACAGTCTCACTGTTTGAATGTCTACTTTACATGCTTTAACTTTGTAATTTGAACAACTATTTCCAAGAAGTCAGTATGTAATTAGTCAAGTAATAATTTCTGAGGTTTTATTGTTGTACTTTTCCTTTTTTCCTTGGAATACTGTATGGTTGCTACCCTTTATTCTGTTTTATTTTGTTTTGTTTTTTCCTCTTTAAATAAAATTATTAAAAAAAATCGTACTCTTCAGTTTGTTGGAGATGAGAAGTTGTTGCTTGTTTGGTCCAGTCTTTGGTTCTTTGGCACTGTGCCATAGTATTTTCTGTGACTTTCAGTGAATCTCAGTCATAAACTCCCAGGAACCACAGCTGTTTAGAACAATTATGTCAATTTTGGCTATAGTGGTAACAGTAGCATCAAACACATCCTAGAGAATGACAAAGTAAGCTAACCTTTAATTTGTCACTTTTAACCATATGAATTAGGTTTGTGGTTATATATCAAAATGTAAAACAAACCAGAAAGCTATATGCAGTATACAAGTCAGTCTTTCCCTGAAGGGCTAAAATTTACAGTGGATTAATGAGAAAATAGAGAAGTGTAAGAAGAGTTTACATGTAAGGTCAGAGGACAAAGTGGGTCACACCAACTTTGGGAAAGTGGTGCGGAAGACTGAAGGAAAAGAGAGATGGAAAAGATAAAAGGAAGAAAAGAATAGAACCATATCCACAAAGAGGCTAGGAACCATGTTCATACATAAAAACAAGATCAAACAAAGAAGGAGTAAGAGAGAAAAAAAAGAGAAAAGTCCACTTCCGGGGATTTCTCTCATTTAACTAGTAGACAGCCTGTGGAGACAGAGTACTAAATCATGCTGATCTATCTCAGCAAGCCAGCCATAGCTTTTTGGTGGGGTCGTGGATAATCTCACTAGGCCTTCCCTGAGATCAGACTCATTGGGTTTGCCATAGTCCCAGCATTTTCCATGGTTCTGATCCCAGCTGAGATCTTCTAGTCAGAGCCAGTGGCAGTTCTGGGTTCTGAGCTCAACTGGCCCATCTCCAAGATGACTCCTGGCTAATTGCTTTCTCCTGCAGGAAGACTGAGTCCTCTGCACTCCCTGCCAGCCAGTGCAGTCTCTCACATCTGCTGCTCCCCTCCTCTACTCTGTCTTTTTGCAGAGTCCTCTGGGGTCACCACTGTCACTGTCACCCTGGGGCCAGAGGTTTGAACTGCTCCTCTTGTGCAGTGAGTCCTGTCTCATGGAGAGGGTGCAACCAGCTACCTACTTCTTCATTGGAGTTTCTCTCTTCACTCTCCATGGGCTTTGATTCATACTTCAGATTCTTTCTGGGTCCAGTGGGCCAAATTCCCTCTTTCTTATCTTCCTCATGATGCTATATTCCAGTGTCTAAATGACAACTCAGTGAGGCTGTTTTCTCTGTTACTTACTGCTCCACATTCTTGGTCTCTTGCCTCATTTCTAGGCTTTGTTTGAAGCTATTATTATTGTTGATTGTACTACTGTAGCCAATGTGATATAATTATTCTAATCAGTTTTTGTTTCTGGTGTGCCAAGACTGAGCTAGCCGAGAGGTCATAAAAAATACTAATGGCCAGTGCCAAAGAACAAGGGACTAGGCAAGTTAGGCACAACTTCTCATCATCAATAAATTGAAGAAGTAGAATCTTCCAACAGAATCAAAACCCAAAAGCTACTCAGAGTCTTCATGGACCTGAGGATAATTTCTTGTGAAGTTGAATGCAAGTGTACTGTCATTTATAGTGTTTGTATAAAAATACCAGGAATCTTCACTTTTACTATCATGATATAGCATTGCGTTATCATGTTAAAACATTGATATACACTGATTTATTAAAAAAATTCCTTTAGAAAAGCCCCAAAATTCAGCTACATATGGAAATCAACTTTGAGAAACAGTCATTTCCTAATGGTTCTAAATACTAGCAATAGGACTAGGGATTTAGCTCAGTGGCATAAGCACTTGCCTGGCAAGCATGAGGTTGAGAGTTCAATCCCCAATACAACCAAAAAAAATCAATAAATACTAGCAATAAAACTACTTGCCATAACAAAGCTACAAGCATCAACTCAGGAATTAAACTAAAAAAAAATATGAAATGAGAAGATACTTAAACAAGACTGAACCCCAAACTTTGAGTTCACCAAAGGCAAACCCAGGAAGAAATGAGATAGAATAATCTCAAAGCCACCTGTTTGAACCCCTTAACATGGTAACATTGGAAGTAACAAAGCAGATGAATTAGGCTCTAGAAAAAAATCAAATTAGAAATAGTTTCTTAGATTACTAAGGAGATAGTGACCATAATGAAAGACATGGTCAATATGTATAGACCAGATACAGATTTTTAAAAATAGAGAGAAAGTTAGGAAAGTGAGAGAACTCATAAATGCCCAACATAGGAAAGAACTGTCCATGAAACAGATTCAAACAGATATCCAGGAGTTTAAACATTTCTTGGAAAGTATGAACAGCAGAATAAGTCAATGTGAGGACAGAATTTCAGATACGGAAGACAAGATTGTGGGCAGCAATATTGTTGAATTTCTTCTTTAACTTCATCTGTGACCCACTGATTATTCAGGAGGGTGTTATTTAATTTCCATGCATTTTTGGAGGTTTTGCAATTTCTTTTGCCATTAATTTCCAAATTCATTGCGTTATGGTCAAATAATATGCATGGGATAATTTCAATTCCTTTGCATTTACTTAAGCATGTTCTGTGGGCAATAGTCAATTTTAGAGAATGTGCCATGTGCAGCTGAGAAGAATGTGTATTCTGATGTTGGGTGGAATACTTTGCAAACTTCTACTAAGTCCATTTGTTCACAGGTTTGATTCAGTTCTGTTATACTTTTGCTGATTTTTTTGTCTAGTTGATCTAACTCTTTCAACCACGGGGTATTAAGATCTTCCATTCCAATTTTGTTATGCTTATTTGATTTTTCATGTGTATTAATATTTGTCTTATGTAGTTGTGTGCTCTAATATTTGGCACATGTACATTTATGATAGTTATCTACTCCTCTTTAAGTACTCCCCTAACAAGTATGCAGTGACCTTCTTTATCTTTTTTGATCATTTTTAGTTCAAAGTTCACATTGTTTGCAAACAGCATAGTTACCCCTGCTTTTTCTGGGCTCTTGTCATATGGAGTATTATTTTCTATTCTTTGAATTTCAGCCTATGATGTTACTTTGGGTGTAAATATATTTCTTGTAGACAGCTTATTGTGGGATCTTGATCCATTCTGACAATCTGGTTTTTTTTTTATTGGTGAAATAAGGTCATTTACATTGATGGTTATAACTGATATGTTGTTTTATGAGTTTGTCATGTTATCTTCCTGCTGTTGATGCTCTGCTTTTCTCCTCTGTTTAATTGTTTGACCTGCCTGATAGTTTCTTTCTGTTATTCTGGGAATTGTGGTCATTTATATCTTCATCTAGAATATCTTTCAGTCCTCTTTCTAGAGGTGGTTTGGTGGACATGATTTTATTAAGTTGTTCTTTGTCATGGCAGTGTCTTATTTCTCCATTAATTTTGAAAGATGGTTTTGCAGAGTACAATCTGAATTGGAAGTTATTTTCTTTCAGGGCTTCAAATACTTTATTCCAAGCTCTTTTTAAATTGAGGATTTGTGTTAAGAAGTTGACCATGATTCTAATGGGCTTTCTTTATAGGTGATTTGTTTCTTTTCTCTAACAGTTTTTAATATTCTGTTTTTGTGCTGAATTTCTGGGATTTTCATTGTTATTTGTCTGAGTGTAGATTTATTTTGATTATGGCTTTGGAGTTCTCTACGGCTCACTTATTTGTATGTCAGATTCTGTTGCCATACTTGGGAAAATTTCTGCTATTGCTTCTGCAAATAGTTTTTTTATTTCATTTATGTTGACTCCTGCTTTTTCATTGACACCTATGAGATATATGTATTTACTTTGTCCTGGAGTTGTTTAATTGTTGTTTCATTGTCCCTTGTTATTTTTAAGAGATCTTTCTTTTCATTATCACTAGATTTGATCCTTTCTTAAAGATCTGAAAGTTATGTTCAGTTTCATTCAAGTGGTTTTGCCAGCTTTCAGTGGAGTGTTTAATTTCCTGGATATCTCTTTGAATCTGTTTTATATATTCTATTTTTTCCTATATTTTTCATTGCAGGTTTCCATCATTTTTTTCTCCTCTTTTTTCTGTCTGTATCTTCTCTAGCTATGCTATTCCTTCACTAAGGTTCTCATTTTTTTTTAAATCTAGAGATTACTTCTGAATCGATGACCTCTACAGTTTTGTGAATTTGTTTCTTTACTTTACTTGCTATCTTTTCAGAAATTACCTGTGTGCATCTTCCAACTTTTCCTATGTCAATGTCTCCTGTACTTGTTTGGATGGCCTTGAGGTCTGACATTGCATTTTGCTTTTTCCTCTTGTCATTTTTTACATCTTGGTTCATATTTAAGTCTTTTCAATCTTGCTTGTCTCACCTATCTGTCATGTACATCTTGGTCAGAATCCTGCTGTGTGGCTGGTGTTTGCTCAGTTGCTGGGTCCCACAGTGTAGATGAGGGGCCAGTCTCCTTAATTCCTCCTGTGGGGTCAGTTGGGTGATTCCTGATTCTTCCTGAGCTGACTACCCTAGGAGTATTGATGTGAACCAACCCTTAGCTTGTATTGTTACTTTTGCTTTAGACTTTTCCCACCAAACCCACCGGTCCATGGTGTGTGCTCCAGTTGGGGACTTACTGTGTCACTGGGGGGTTTGCAGGCCCACCCAGCTTCCTTCAGATCGAGGGAGGGGTCACAGGAACTCTCATGAACCCACCAAAGTCTGGGTGGAAGGAGAAGTCACTGGTATTCTGACAGGCCTGTCAAGGCCCTCCAGGTCAAAGAAATGGTTTTCTGAACAATTAAAATTCACAAACCACCAGTCAATTTCATCAAAAAAAAAAGAAAGAAAGAAAGAAAGAAAGAAAGAAAGAAAAGACTCATATCCATGCAAATGTGAATGAAAATGATGAAATAACAGTCAATCCTAGAGAAATCCAGTTCATCAATACCGACTTTGAGAATTTGTATTCTATTCAGATGGAAAACACAGAAGAAATTGATAGATTTTTAGATCCATATGGATTATTCAAGTTGAATCAAGAAGGTATAAAAATACTAAATAAATCAATATTAGCTAATGAAATTGATGATGTACTTAAAAACCTACCAACAAAGCAAAGTTCAGGACCCGATGGAAACACTGGTAGATTCTACAAGAAATATAAAAACAGAATGCCACTACTTCTTTTTTTTGCCACTATTTCTTAAACTCTTTAATGAAATTGAAAGGGAAGCAATACTCCCAAATTCATTCCAGGAAGCAAGCATTACCCTAATACTAAAACCAGAGAAATAGCACAAAAAAAAAAAAAAGTTAGCTATAGCCTATCTCCTTAATGACCATAGATGCAAAAATCTTCAGTAAGATACTGGCAAAGATAATGGAACAAATTTTCAAGAATATTATACACCAAAACCAAGTACAATTCACCCAAGGGATGCAGCGATAGTTCAACATATGCAAATCAATAAATATAATACATCATATGAATAGAGCTAAGGACAAATACCACATAATCATCTTGAGGTGTAGAGAAAAAGGCTGACAATATCAAACACCCATTCATGGTAAAATGCTGCAGAAAACTGGAATAGATAGTCTTTTCTCAATCTGATAAAAGACATCTGTGACAAGCTAATAGCCAACATCATAGTAACTTGACTTAAACTGAAAACTTTCACTCCAAAGTCAGGAATGGGACAAGGATGTCTGCTGTCATCATTCTTACTCAGTATAGGTATGGAAACATTAACCAGAGCAATTAGACAAGAGAAAGAAACAAAAGGAGTAAAGATAGAAAAGAAGTTAAATTATTATTATTTGCAGATGACATTATATGCTACATAGGAGACCACAGAAATGTTACCAAAAGACTTCTAAATTTAATAACAAAATGCAGTAGTATACCAGGCTACAAAGCCAACACTTAAAAATCAATAGCCTTCCTAAACACGAATAACAAATTCTCTAAAAGAGAAATTAAGGAAACAACAACTTCCAAAATAGCAGACAAAAAAATGAATACCTAGGAATCAATCTAATAAAGGAGGTAAAAGACCTTTAGATTGAAAACCACATGTAGTCTGATAAAGGAATTTGAAGAGGATATCAGAAAATGAAATGATATCCCTTGCTCATGAATAAGAAGAACCAACATTATGAAAATGGCCACACTCCCCAAACTGTTATGCAGATTTAATGCAATTCCAATCAAAATACCATTAGCAAACCTCACAGATATAGACAAAAAAAAGTCCTAAAATTCATTTGGAAACAGAAGAGCCCTAGAATAGCAAAGACAATCCTGGACAACAAAGGCAAGGCCGAAGGCGTCGCAGTGCCTGGCCTGAAATTATAGTACAGAGATGTGATTAAAAACCACATGGTATTGGCAAATAAGCCGACCTGAAGATCAACAGGACAGATGAGAAGATGTGGCACAACTATAGACACATTCAACCACTTTATCTTTGACAAAGGGGCCAAACACATTCACAGGAAGAAAGCCTCTTTAATAAATGGTGCTGGAAAAACTGGCTGTGCACATGCCACAGATTAAATCTACCCCCATATCTCTCTCATGCACTGTACTAAATTGAAATGGATCAAAGGTCTAAATATTAAAGCAGAAACTCTAAATTTGCTAAAAGATAGAATAGGTAGTACTCTTGAAGACATAGATATAGGCAAAGAGTTTATGAACGAAGCCCCAACTGCACAAGAAATACTACAAGAATCAATAACTGGGATCTCATCATATTAAAAAGCTTTTGAATAGCAAAAGAAACCACCAACAGAGTGAGGAGACAACCCACAGTGTGGGAAAAATTTTACTATTCATTCCTCAGACAAAGTACTAATATCCAGAATATATAAAGAACTCAAGAAAATCAGATCCCCCAAATTTAAAGACCCAGTCTGAAGATGGGCATCTGGGATAATAAACACGTCTCAAGAAATACAAATGGCAAATAAACACATGAAAAAACGTTCACCATCACTGGTCATTGGAGAGATGCAAATTAAAACAACGCTGAGAATACATGTCACTCCAGATAGGACGGTCAGCATCAACAAATCAACCAATAACAAATGCTGATAGAGCTGTGAGGAAAAAGGAACCCGACTTTGGTATTCATGGTAGTGTAGACTGGTGCAACCACTGTGGATATCAGTGTGAAGATGCCTCCAAAAACTAGGACTAGCAGTTCTATTTGACCCAGTTATTCCCCTTCTTGGTATTTCCCAAAAGACTTAAAAGCATCATACCACAGCGATATATGCATACCCATGTTTATAGCAGCACTGTTTTTAGTAGCCAAATCCTGGGAATAATCCCAGGGCCCATCAACAAAAGAATGAATAAAGAAGATGTGGTTTTTTTGGTGTGAGCAATAGAGTACTATTCTGCCACAAAGAAGGAAAAGCTTAAGACATTTCTAGGTAAATGGATGCATCTTGAGACCATACTTTCAACGAAATAAATTTGACACACATGATTAAATACAGCATTGCTTCTCTGGTATGAGAACCAAAATGTGTAAATAAGGACCAAAATGTGTAATAGATATTGGAAAATGGGAAGAAAATGTTCAAATGGGAAGAGGAACAGGGGAGGGGAAAGGGAACAAGACAGAAAAAAAAACCAGAAATAAAAAATGGAAATAAAGCTTTTGTTAGTAAGGAGGGGAAGGAAGAGGGGCCAATGGAGAGTAGGGAAATGGGAAAAAAGAAGCATCAGCGAGGTCATGTCCAGGTACAAATTCTCTACGATGAGTGTGATTATTGTGTATACCTAAAACATAACAATAAAAATTTTAAAAACGTAAAAAAAATTATCTTACAACATACCATACTTCATTCCAACAAATTCTGCTTCTTTCAGTCTAATACTCCTGTTTCTTTGCAATGTTAGAATCAAAGTTGCATATGAAAGGAAGATCTTCCTCTGCTTTCCCTGCTGGGTAACAAACTCCCTCAAAGGCATCTGCCTGAAACCACGAGTGTTTTTATCTCTGATCCCCTGTGGTCAGGGCTTGGACATCCTCTGCCATTCAAGGTTGCCATGGAGGTGTTGGCTAAGATTCCTTGGAGGTGTGAATTCTGTTCCATGCACACACAGTGGTTGGGAAAACGCCATTCCTTGTGGTTCAAAGATGGAAGTCTTTTTTTTGCTGTCCCACGGGGCCGGCCTACTCTCAGGTCTGGAGGACCCTGGAGCTCTGGCCACCGGGCCCTCTCCATAGCTCTCCTCTCTCACCGTGTGCCAGTTTCTTCAAACCCAGCAAGAAAGTCTCACTCAAAATCGTCCTCTTGTGAAGGGCTTACCTGCTTAGGTTTGGGAACCCTAAGTCAAATAATCCTTAATTACATCTGCCAAATCCTTTCCCTGGTCAGGTCGGCACATACCTGTATTCCTAGCACTTTGGGCGGCTAAGGCAGGAAGATGAAATGTTTCAACCCAAACTGGGTGTGGTGGCACACCGCATAACCCTAGCACTTGGGAGGCTGAGGTAGAAGACTGCCAAGGTGCTGGGGTTAGCCTGGACTACACAGAGAGTTGAAAACTTGCCTAAATTACAGAGCAAGACCCTGCCTCAAAAATTTTTTTTAAAAAAGGACTGGGTGGCACACACTCGTAACCCCAGTACTCAGGAGCTGAGACAGCAGGATCGCCATGAGTTCAAGGCCAGCCTGAACCATATAGTGAAAACTTGCCTCAAAAAAGATCCCCCCCAAAGGAAACAAAACAATACAAAACCCTCTGGTTAGTCACAGAACCTCACCTGGTAACAGAGTAAAATCCCCTCTCAGGTCTTTCACAGGATCACACTGGGGAATCTTGGGAATCTGTCTCACACAGGTAGCTATTACCATTATCACCACTTTACAGATGAATAAAGTTTAAGCTAAACCATCTGAGCAAATTTATAAACCTCTAAATTTATAAATGTTCTCATCAAGCCTTGAACCAGCCCCACTGCCCATATCAAGCCAAGTGATGATATTCTGGACTCTTTTTCACTTGTTCATTTGTCTGTTTTTGAGATAGCGTCTTGCTATGTAGTCCATATTGGCCTGAAACTCATAGTGATCTCATGGTGATCCTCCTGCCTCAGCTTCCTGAGTGCTGAGAACACTGCTGGCTACTTTTTATCTGCTTCATATAAATCTTCTCCTCCTTGTTGAAACTTTTCTGCTGTGTGAAGTGTTTGGCTAGCCACCTCTTTCCACTGTATCCCTGGCTCTCCCATCCCATTCCCAGGTAGAAAGCAGGGATGAGACAAGATGAGATATCAAAGCACCCGATAAAGGTTGGTGTAATGTGAACACACATAATTCCCATGCCAGACTGCCTGAGAAGAGCCAAGGAGGACCTGAGAAGTCCAGCTCCCATTTATGTCAAAGACACGAGGTCAACCCCAAAGCTTGCTCCTCTGTGGGAAGGCAGGGAAGGGTTCAGGGAAGAGGGACTGAAGAACTGCCACACAAGAGGCTGAGGAGGGATTGCAAAAGGAGGCGAGCAGGGTTCAGGTGTAGTGAAGTGGCCACTTGGGTGGGGGGAGACAGTGATGGGGCTTCCCAGAGCTCCAGTCCTCAGTGGATCCCTCCTGACCTGTCCTCGGTCCTCAGAAGTGTACGCTTAGCCAGGTTTTAAACTGGACACACTTGGAGGCCATCAGGTTAAGAGACATACATCGGGCACACAAGCTTACATACCACGCGGCTTCTCTTCTGCGGGAAACCTACGGGATGAGTAAAGAGCAAAATCAAAGACAGAGGACAAAAGTAGGGAGGTAGATCTTCCTCGTGCAGGAAGGAGATGGAGAGATGGAGGGGAGGAGAGGACAGGAAGGGGAGAAAGGGAATGAAGATGGGTCCTGTCCATGCAGCAACTCCACATGGAGGAATGGAAGCACTGTGTACTGCAGACATGTGCAAGAAAGGAAAAAAGGCAGGAGTGTGAAACCCCAGTGTGGTGGGGTGGTACCTGGGAAGCTGAGGCAGGGGGTTGACTGTGAGTCAGAGGCCAGCCTTGAGTGTATCTGCTTCATAGCAGTAAATAAGCCCCAACCCTCACAGGCACACACACGCACACACGAAGCTGGTGAGAATCCCTTCATCATTAACTCCTGTGCTTACTGGCCACTCATCTGAGCATATAACGCCTGATGCCCTCAGGCTTTGATCTGACTGCGTGGTGCCCGGCGGAGTGGAGTTAGCCCTGCTTCGTGCCCTGGGTGATGTCAGGTAAGGTCCCAATCAAAGCACGAGACAACTGAGTCATGAAGAACATCCTCATGGGCCAGTAGTGGTGGTGCATCCCTGTAATCCTAGCACTCAGGAGGCTGAGTCAGGAGGATCACTACAAGTTCCTGCCAGCCTGGACTACATAATAAATTCAAGGACAGTCTGGGCTACATAGTCAGAAATTGCCTTTAAAAAAGCAACACAAGGAAAACATCATAATGTTAAACGTTCACAGTCTTGTAGGGCTGCATTGAGAGCCGTCCAGAGCTGAGAGTGACTGTGGATCTATATGTTGGACACATCTGAATTCTAACGCTTGTTTTCACTGGGCTGCAGTGTGTGTACCGTACCAGTGCGTCCACTTCTGAGTTTCGTATGCAGTTCATCCTGTTTCCTGGAGAATGCACCTTCTGCCCAAAGTACTCAAGATGACCAATGAGGCAAGTGACAGCTTGGTCATGGGAGAAGGCTGGCAAAACAGAAGAGAAAATATCTTCCTACGTTGTTTCCAACCAGAGGAGATCTGCAGCAGAAATTCTACGTATATTTGTGTTGCTCGAAATTGTACATGAGGCAATAAAACAAACAATGTGAGGATAGTATGAGTAAAGTTGTTGCTAAGAGATTCGAGAGTTTGAAATAAAAATTTTTTCAGCTACTGGGAGCCGGTATTCTAAGCAAAACTATCCTTCTACTTGTCAACTAATATTTATTGAGTACTTACTATGTCAGGTACTAGATTCAGTTCTGGGAATAAAGCATCACATAAAGTACACAGGGTCACTCGGGCCGGGGGTAAAACAATGGGGATGTTGCCAATAAACAAGCAACTGGCAACAGGCCATCATTTCTGCTAGGGAAGAAAAATTATGAAATCCTATGGGATCGCAAAGGAAAAGAACTTTGCTGCATTTGAGGGAACTGTGTGAGGTTTTTCCAGAGGAAAAGACATTTAAGGTGAGAAGTGAGGACAGCATGGGAGGTGTTGTGGTGGCTACATTGTGCTAACTTGAGCAGTTTAGAAGTTTAACTAAGTGGGAACACCTGGGATGCCCCTGGCAAGACTGAGCTGCCCCAGACTGCCACCGAGGGCCCACCCCTCGGTGCGGCAGGAATGCCTGCAACGCCCCTGACCACCACCGCAAGCCTGCCCATTGGGGAACCCACCTGCTTCCTGGACATAGTATTGCGATTGATCTTTGGATCCAACACCTTCTCCCAGAACTTTGGACTACAGTGGACTACTGTGCTGGCTTGATGGGAGATTCAGGAACCCCTCATCCAAACAGAAGACCTCAGGAACCCCTCATCCAAACAGAAGACCTCAGCAGGCTCCAGTCAGCGTGGTGAGTTTCCCTCTAAAATGGAGGTCTGCAGTGTGTAAATAGGAGCGGAAGTGAAACTCCCTCCAACTGTAAGACCTTGGCAAACCTGGCAAGAGCGTGGGTAATCCCCTCCTCCACACAGAGAAATCAGACAGGTTGAGGAGTGCGCCAATAATGCACCTCCCCAACTTAGAGAAAATTAAAAGAGCTTATGAGACCCGGCAGTGACACAGTAGGGACTCAGCTGACACAAACACTATAGCCAGGGACATCTGGTGACCTGCAACAACCTGAAGATATAAAAACAGCAGGAACTAAGAGTTGCCCTACATCAATACTTCTAGGCTAGCTAGCCCAGAAAGAATATAGGACTCACCCAACAGGCCCTGAAGTAGGAATTCAGGTGACTGGCTCTCCTCTTCACTGTGGTACCCAGCAATTTGACAAGCATCAACCACACAGTAGGACCCTAAAATTCACACTACAGATATTTGAGACTGTTGGGATTGAAAGACCAAATATTTACCCTAAAGGTGAAAATGACAAAACAAAAAAGCAAAATGCAATCTCAAACATCTAGTCTAACAGGAGCAAGTACAAGTGACATTAAAATAGAGGACTTTAAAAGTCACACACCAGAAATCTCTGAAAGGACAGCAAATGAAGTAAAGAAGCAAATCTATGAGGCTATAGAGGAAATCAAATTAGAAATAATGTCTTATATAAAGACAGAAATAATAACCTTAGTAAATGGGCTGCTCAACATAGCTAGAGAAGAAATAGATAAAAAAATACAGGAGCATGGGAAATTGATTGAAACTGTGAATGAACAATGCAGAAAACAAGCAGAATCCATGAAACAAATTCAAAGAGATATGCAAGAAACAAAAAATTCAATTGAAAGCGGGCAAAACTATTTAAATGAAGCTGAGGATAGAATTTCAGACCTTGAGGACAGGATTACAAATAGCAATCATGAAAGGGTAGAACTTATGAAAACAACAAAGAAGCATGAAATAACAATCCAGCAGCTTCAAGATGATTCCAATAGAAACAATATAAGATTGATAGGCATCAGTGAAGATTCAGGGTTCAATGCAAATGACATAACTAAACTATTCACAGAAGTAATAGCAGAAAACTTCCCAAACATGGGGAAAAATCTGATATACAAATAAGTGAGGCATACAGAATGCCAAATAGTCATAACCAACATAAATCTTCACCAGACATATAATAATTAAGATCCCAGACATACAGCATAAAAACAGAATACTAAAAGCTTTTGGAGAAAAGACAACAACTCACCTATCATGGAAAGCCTATTAGACTCATGGCAGACTTTTCAGCACAAACCTTCAGGTTAAGATGAGCTTGGAGTAAAGTATTTCAAGCCCTAAAAGAAAACAACTTTCAACCCAGACTGATGTACCCAGCAAAACTGTCTTTCAAATTTAATGGAGAAACAAGATACTTCCATGCCAAAGAACAAATGAAGAAATTCATGTCCACCAAACTAACCCTAGAAAGAGTACTGAAAGACATGCTAGTTAGAGATAAATATGACCACAATCTCCAGAACAACAGAAAGAAACCACCAGGCTGGAAAAGAAATTAAATAAGAGAGAAAATCAGGAAACCAACAATAGGAACACAACATGGCAAGTCAAGCCAGTACATATCAGTGATATCCATAAATGTAAATGGGCTCAATTCACCTATCAAAAGAAACAGGTTGACAGAATGGATCAAGAAACAGGATCCCACAATATGCTATATACAAGAAACACATATGACTCAAAAAGAAACTCATAGATTAAAAGTCAAAGGATGAAAAACAGTATTCCATGCAACAGGCACCCAGAAAAAAGCAGGGATAGCTATTCTATTTGCAGACAAAGTGAACTTCAAACCTAAAAGGATTTAAAGAGATAAAGAAGGCCACTACATACTTGTAAGTGGAAAACTACAAGAAGAAGAACTAACAATTATAAATATATATGCACCAAATACAGGAGCACCCAACTATGTAAGACAGATACTAATGGATATGAAAAACCAAATACATAAGAACACAATTGCAATAGGAGACCGTAACACCCCACTGTCACAAAGAGATAGATCAACTAGACAAAAACTCAGTAAAGAAGTAACAGAACTGAATCATACCCATGAGCAAATGGACTTAGTGGATATTTATAGAGTCCACATCAGAATATACATTCTTCTCATCTGCACATGAGACATTCCCTAAAATAGACCATATATTAACCCATAAAGCATTCTTAACTAAATGCAAAGGGAGCAAAATTATCCTTACATAATATCTGATCATAGTGCACTAAAAATTGGAAATCAATAGCAAAAACCCTGAGAAACCTGCATAAATGCATGGAAATTAAATAACAACCTTCTTAACAACCAGTGGGTTACAGATGACATTAAAGAAGAAATTAAAAAATACCTACAATACAATGAAAATGCAGATACAACATACTGTAACCTATGGGACATAATGAAAGCAGTCCTAAGAGAGAAATATATGCCAATAAATAGTCACATCAAGAAAACAGAATGAACAAAAATAAAGAACTTAATGCTAACCTAATCTCAAGATTGTAGAACAGGAAGAGCAAGTAAAATCCAAAGGTCATAGAAGAAAGAAAATTGAAAGGTTAGAGCAGAAATTAATGCAATTGGAACTAAAAAAAACATACAAAGATTTAATGGATCAGAAAGCTGGTTTTTTTGAGAGAACAAATAAAATTGATAAAAGGCCAACCTTTTGAATCAAAAGAAAGAAAAAACTCAAATCCACACAATAAGGACTGAAAAAAAGGAAATTACTACAGATCCCATGGAAATTCAAAAGATCATGAACACCTAGTTTGAAACTCTCTACTCATATAGAGTGGAAAACAGAGGAAATGGACAGATTTCTAGGAACATATGAACTACCAAAGCTCAATCAAGAAGATATAACAATTTTGAATAGCCCAATATCAGCTACTGAAATTGAAAACGTGATTAAAAACTTACCAGCAAAGAAAAGCCCAGGTCCTGATGGATTCATGGCTGAATTCTATAAGAAATTTAGAGAAGATTTAATGCCAATACTCCTTAAACTCTTCAGTGAAATGGAATGAGAAGCAATCCTCCCTAACTCATTCTTGGAGGCAAGTATTACTCTGATACCAAAACCAGAGAAAGACCCAACCAAAAAGGAGAACTTTAGACCAACCTCACTAATGAACATTGATGCAAAGATTCTCAATAAAATAATGGCAAATAGAATGCAGCAAATCAAGATGATTATACATCATGACCAAGTGGGGTTCATTCAAGGAATGTAGGGATGGTTTAACATACACAAATCAATAAATGTAATACACCACATCAACAGAGCCAAAAATAAAAATCACATGATCATCTCAATAGATGCAGAAAAAGCTTTTGATAAAGTCCAATACCTTTTCATGATAAAAATCCTACAGAAATTTGGAATAGATGGTATGTACCTCAGTCTCATAAAGGCCATCTATGACAAACCAACAGCCAACATTATACTAAATGGACAAAAACTGAAAGCCTTCTCTTCAAAATCAGGAACAAGACAATGATGTCCACTATCATCCTATTCAATATAGTTCTGGCAATATTAGCCAAAGCAATCAGATAAGAGGGAGAAATAAAAGAAAAAATAAGAAAAGAAGAAGTTAAATTACCATTATTTGCAGATGACATGATACTGTACATAGAAGACCTCAAAAAACTTCATTAAAAGACTACTAGAGGCAATAAACAAATTCAGCAGTGTAGCTGGATACAAATTCAACACTCAAAAGTCGATAGCATTCCTGTACACAAACAAAAACCTCCATGTGAGAGAAATTATGAAAATATCTCCTTTCACAATAGCATCTAAAAAAGTGAAATAACTAGGAATCAACCTAACCAAGAATGTAAAAGACCTATAGGCTGAAAATTTCACTACACTGAAAAAGGAGACTGAAGAGGATATTAGAAAATATTCCTTGCTCTTGGTTAGGAAGAACCAACATTTTGAAAATGGTCATACTCCCAAAACTGTTATACAGATTCAATGCAATCCCAATCAAAATATAATTAACATACCTTACAGGTCTAGAAAAATATTCCTAAATTTCATCTGGCAACAGAAAAAACCTAGAATAGCAAAGGTGATTCTGGGCAACAAAGGCAAGACAAGAGGCATCACAATTCCTGACTTGAAACTATACTGCAAAGCCACAGTAATAAAAGCAACATGGTACTGGCAAAGAAATAGACCTGAGGATCAATGGAACAGATTAGAAGATGCAAACACTACTACAAAGACACTCAGCCACCTTATATTTGATAAAGGGGCTAAACATGTTCACTGGAAAAAAGTGATGTTGGAAAAACTGACTTTCCACATGCCAAAGACTAAAAATAGACCTATGCCTATCACCATACACTAAACTAAAGTCAAAATGGATCAAAGCCCTAAATATTAAAATAGAAACATTAAATCTACTGGTGGACAGGGTAGGCAAAAATCTTGGAGACATAGGTGTAGGGAGAGAATTCATGAATAAAACACAAACTTCACAGGAAACACTTCAAAGAATCAACAACTGGGATCTCATATTATTGAAAAGTTTCTGCAGTTCAAAAGAAATCACCAACAAAGTGAAAAGAAATCCTATAGAATGGGAAAGAATTTTAGCCAACAATACCTTGGACAAAGACTTACATCCACAACATATAAAGAACTGAAAAACATCAATCCCCCCAAATTCAAAGACCCTCTCCAAAAATGGGCATCTGAGATGAACACACATTTCTCAGATGAAGATATACAAATGACAAATAAATATATGAAGAAATGTTCACCATCACTGGCCATTCAAGAAATGCAAATTAAAACAGCATTGAGATCATCTCACCCTGGAAAGAATGGCTGCCATCAAGAAAACAACTGATAAAAAATGTTGGTGAGGATACAGGGAAAAAGGAACCCTTCTCCAATGTTGGTGGTAGTGCGGACTGGTGCAACTACTGTGGAAATCAGTATGGAGATTCCTCAAAAAACTAGGATTGGAAATTCCATTAAATCCAGCTATTCCCTTCCTGGATATTTTCCCAGAAAATTTGAAAAGGTCATGTCACCGTGATATACATGCACCCATGTTCATAGCAACACAGTTTGTGATAGCTAAATCTTGGAAACAACCAATCAACCACAGAGTAGATGAAAAAAATGTGGTATTTTTATATAATGGAATACTACTAAGCTATAAAAAGGATGACCTGAGGCCTTTATAGGTAAATGGAGGCAAATTGAGAATATGATAATTAGTAAAATAAAAGCTCACATTAGTAAATATCACATTGTCTCTCTAGTGTAAAAATATAAAGAACTGACAGAATAATGGGATCCAAAAAGTATAATAGATATTGTAAAAGTGAAAGGGAAGGAAAGTGCTCTAAAGAATATAATGATATGTACAGTGTGTAAGATAGATGATCATACTACTGAATTCCTGTTGGATCATTGAACAGAAGGGTTTGCGCTGTCAATGTTTGAGTGTCTAGCCTCTTTCTATGCTTTGATTTTGTAACTTTAACAACTGTTATTAAGATGACAATATGTAATGTACCAACTAGCGATTTTATGATGTTAATTTTTTTTGAATTCTGTATTCTACTTTTTTCTCATTTTTCTATTTTATTTTTTTAAATTTTCTTTCTTTCCTTAAATAAAATAAAAAAATAAAATGGAAGCTTAACTAAGAGACTCAACAGGGAGCCAGGGTTTTTACTTTGTAAATACCCTCATCCTGTGCAGGGGGAGGATAGGAGATTTTGTCAGCACTACACTGGCCCTGGGGCAGGGAGGGCAGAGCAGTCTGTGAACAACCAAAGTGAGGAAAATAAACGTGCCCTCACCCCTTCCAGCTCTGGCTGCTTTTGCTGTCTTCTGCTGCCTTGAAGTGTTGCTCCTGCCTTGCAGCCAGCTGTTTAGGGACTGAAACCTCCACAAACAGTGAGCTAAACAAACCTTTTCCTTCCTTCATTTTGGGTGTCAGGTATTTTGTCCCAGAAATGTGAGAAAAGTAACCAAGAGAGGAGGAGTAAGGCAGAAAGTGCATAATGAGCAAAAACTCACTAAGAACCCTGCCAAATCATGATGGTTTTCAGGGTGTGGTGGTACGCACCAGTAATGCAGCACTCAGGAGGCTGAGGCAGGAAGAGTGCTGTGAGTTTGAGATCAGTCCAGGCTACCTAGCAAACTCCATCTCAAAAGAAAAAATTATGATAGTTATCTGAGGCAGGAAAGGGGATCATTGAGGGTTATCACCATTGTTTTTGTCTGCTGTCTGCTGCCATCACTGAATTTCACATCCTGGGTGATTCGTTTATGAACTAAGGTTTATGCAGCTTGTAGTCTGCTAGTGGAGCAGCCCAGGGAGACGGTGCGGGATCCGGGATGGGTCTTTCCCTGCGTCGTCCCAGAGGGCCTCACGCACTGAGGCAGGAGCAGCTCCCAGCTCAGCTGTCTCTTCTCACAATGCAGGGCCTCCCCGAGAGGACCTCACCCAACCCAACGCCCTCCAGAATGCAGTGACACAGGTGCTTGAACATTCAATCTCCAACCTTGTGACCCTCACGCTGTCGCATTCAGACCATGGCAAGCCTTTTGAAAGAATTACCTGAAAATGTTAAGATCTTCTTATTAAAAAATCACCACCCCACCACCTAAAGGGCTTTGTTTTGTTGCTCCAAGCCCATGCTTAGGAACCACAAGCACGTGCCTGCAGCACCTGAGCCTCAATCAAGAACTTATTGGTTCCCCGGCAGAGCATCTGGAGTCTGCCTCGCCAGCCGGGAAATGCTGCTTGTCATGACCCGCGCGGTCCCGCACTGGCTCCTGGGAACCTGGGATTTTAGAGCATTGAGACCTGGTGTTCTCTGGCTCAGTCAGTGTTCCCTGCTTCAAGGCCTCCAGGAAAAGTTGCCAAATTGTTTCAGTCATATGCCAGGAAGTGCCAAAAACTTATGACTTCTCCCAAATTATATTCATGATTCAGGATAATCAACAATTTATGTTCTGTCGTAGTCAGGGCTTGTAAGGGAATAGGTTCCATGCAGGACACACTGTGTAGGTTATTTTATAATATTCACACAAAGAGTCAAATGCGAAAGAGTGCAGCAGATCTGTGCACACACTAGAGACCCAAAGAATCTAGCCAGGGGCCTGGATCCCCTGATGTCTCGCAGAAGTCCAGCTGGAGGCCTGGAGCCCACGACAATGCCTCATGCAAGTCCTGACCAAGGATCTGCACTGGGACTGCCCAGAGGTCAGGGGTGGAAGCTAGGAAGTCTGCAGCAGTGGGGTGACGGACCTGTGCCTGCAGACTGAGGGTCTGCACTAGAGCCAGGAAGTGACACTCAAGATGAGGAACCAGGGCTCCCCCAAAGAGAACCGCAGCCATCCTCAGCAACAGCAGGGACCTGAGTTCCTCTGATGATGAAAACAGCAAAGTTCGTAATGGGAAAAACAGCACAAAAGCTTCTCCGGGAGCATCAACAGCACCATCTTCCCCCTCCAGTTCTGCTTTTATGCTGTTGGCAACAATCCTCGGGTGGGCCTTCCACACCCAGCACCACGCTGACTCCGGTCAGCTGGGTGTTCGGAGGTGAGCATTGGTTAACCCACCACATCTGCATTACAGTAGAATTTGTGTTGTGTGCGTATGTGCATGCGTGCGTGTGTGTGTGTGTGTGTGTGTGTGTGTGTGTGTAAGACTGAGGATCCCAGGGCCTCAACCCTTAGCTACATCCTCTGTCCATTTTTTAATTTTTTATTTTGACACAGGATCTTGCTAAATTTCTCAGGTGAGAGCCAAGCTTGCCATCCTCCTGCCTCAGTCTCCTGCATAGCTGGAATACAGATTAATTTTAAATTTTTAATTTAAATTTTGTTTCTGAACATGTAAATTGGATTTCTGTATACATCCCTGCCACTCCATCCCATTGTAATCATGTGACCACCGCTTACATATTACACTATGTAGCCTTTATTTTATTTTTCCTGGTACTGGGGATTGAACTCACGAGTGCTGAGCTAATCCCCCAGTTTATGTTTTTTTAAAAAAAAAGAATATATATATATATATATTTATTTATTTATTGTCTTTTTGAGACAGGGTCTTGCTATGCAGTGTGGGATGGCCTTGAGTTCATTTTTTAGCCAAGATTGGTTTTGAATTTGCAACGATCTTCCTGCCTCAGTCTCTGGAGTGCTGAGATTACAGGCGTGAACCACCACGCCCAGCTACTTATGTTTTATTTTGAGACAGGATCTCGCTAATTAGCCCAGAGTGATTTTGAATTCCTGATGCTTCTTTTTTAACTCACAGCAACAGCTGGGATTACAGTGGTGTGTACCACCCTTGGCAAAGTAGCCTATTTTACAAAGCTGCAATGTATTTCTTACTTTATACAAAGGAATGAACTTAAAAATTTTGCAACATGTATCAAAATTACAAATACATTCAATCTTTGACCAGCATTTATATTTCTGCTCTGTGAAGCCCAGCATACCTCTGACATGACAAAATTACAAGGCTATTTTTATGGTTTGTGTGTAGATGTCCTCCAAAAGCCTCATGTCATAGGGTTGGATTTTCAAAATGGCTGAATCTAGAGTGTGTGATGCTGCGATCAAATGTGTGTGATTACTGAATCAGTTTCTTGTTTGGTTTGGTACAGTTCTGGCTAGGATTAGGGGTGCAGTGCTAGACCTGCCCTAGGGCAGGCAGCCTGCATAAATTAGAAAGGCTAGAGGGTATCTCTTGCCCACTTGCTGTGAACTAATTCTTCTCTGCAATGCCCCACTACTATGCCCCCTGCCTTGGAGCCAGCAGACTATGGACAGAAACCTCTACAAATTGTGAGCCAAATAAACCTTCTCTCCTTTAACTTTGGGTGTCTGGTATCCTGTCTCAGCAAGCAGAAAAGTCAGTAAGACAGTTATTCACTGTAGCATTGCCTACATATTAATAATAATAATAATATATTCACTAATAAATCCCTGGTTTAAAAATTATGATATGTTTTTACAAGGAGATAATATGTAGCCATAAGAAGAATAGGAAGACTGTATGTCCTGATATGGAACTATCCAATAAATGCAAAGTGTTTTTATGAGACTATAAGAACATATAACATGCATGCACATGTGCATATTTGGAGAGTAATGCACAGTTTGCAAGTTTCATATTTTTTTAGTTAGATTCACTTACATTTAAAAACTATCAAGGAACCCAAAGAAATTTCATGGCTGGTTGTGGTGGTACACACCTGCAATCTTAACACTTGGGAGGCTGAGGTAGGAAGATCACCATGAATTTGAGGCCAGCCTGGGCCCCAATAGTGAGTTCAAGTCCAGTCTTCACTACATAGGGACACCCTGTCTCAAAAGCAAACAAACAAATCAAATCAAAACAAAAAAGTCCCCAAAAACAAACAAAAAATTTTGTCAAATAAGGCATTGAAACTGAGAGAAAATTATTTATTTCAAAATGTGTAATACATATTGGGAAATGGGAAGAAAATGTTCAAATGAGAAGGGGAACAAGTAAGGGAGGAGAAGGAAGGGAAAGATGGGACAAATAAGAGAACAGAAGGAAAAAATGAAAACAAAGCTTTATAAACAAGGAAGGCAAGGGGTTGAAGGGAGGGGAGGAGACTGGGGAAAAAATCAGCAACATACACCATCTGTAGGTACAAATTTTTTTATGGTGAATGTGATCATTATGGATGTCTAAAATGTACCAGCAGTTTTAAAATGCAAAAAAAATATATATATATAGTGATGATAAGTCCGTTACATGACGTTATGGGTTGAAAACTGGAGGTCAGCTTACACCAGCTGAATTAAATTGGCCTGGTGCTGAGTGTAGCTATCCCACCTGAGGAAAGTTGCCAGCATAACAGAGACGTGGAGAGGAAGAGCGGGGTGTTGTGGGTTCTCCTAAGTGTTAGTGTTTGGGGCCGCTGGTTCTCCTGGAGGAGCTTGTACTGCTGGCTCACCTGATAAGAACCCAGCTGTTATCATCGAAGGCGCTTGGGACCTTGTCGCTGAGAGTGGCTGTGGTTACTTTGGGGGAGCCCTGGTCCTTATGCTAAGCACAGCTTCCTGGCTCCTAAGGGGAAGCTGTGTGCTGTTCAGTCTTCAGGAGAAGCTTGTTGTGCTGGCTTCCTGATACGTACTCAACTGTTGTCATCAGAGAGGAGCTTGAGGCTGCATTGTCGCTGAGGGTGGCTGCGGTAATTTTCGGGCGGACCCTGGTCCTTATTTTGAGCGTTGCTTCTTGGCTCCTGTGTAGGACCCTCAACCTACTGGCACAGCTCCTTCACCCCGCTGGCACAGACTTTCTAGCTGCCACTGCTGACCTTTGGGCCTTCCCAGTGCAGATCCATAAAACAGCCTGGTGTGAGTCCTCGTGGGCTCTAGACCTCAGTTGGACTCGTGGGAGGCATTGTCATGGGCTCTAGGTCTTCATCTGGACTCATGCAGGACATTGCTATGGGATCCAGGCCCTTGGCTGAATTTTCTAGGTCTGTAGTGTTGTGGACATATTTCCTGCACTTTCTCGTGTTTAACTCTGGGTGATCATCATAAAATAATACTGCAAATTCTGTGTCCAGTATGTAATTGTTCTCCTTGTAACCCCTGACCACAACACATGGTAATATAAATGTTTTTATGAAAAGTAACTAGGCTTTTTAAAACAAAAAAGTGAATAGCTTATTGTTTTATTTTTTCCAGTCTCTTGAATACATGGGTCTTCTCAACTTGCTCCTACATTTGATGGATGGTCCCATGTCTGGTTAAAGTTCAAGAAAGTTTCAGGGGGACGTGCTGGTCCACGCCTATAATCCCAGAACTCCCCAAGGCTGAGGCAGGAGGACGGCAAATGCAAACCCAGCCTGGGCCATTTAGGGAGATCCTGACTCAAAATAAACAAACATACAAAGGGCTAAGGCTGTAGCTCAGCGCAGAGGCCCCAGGGTCAACATTTACTACCGCAAAAGAAAGAGGCAGCAGAAGGGAAGACGAAAGAGCGGAAACAGTCTCACCCAAACATGAAGTTGGAACATAGAAAAGTCTTTCAGAAGTCTATTTACATCATCAGAGTTTTGGGGGGTATTACATCAAACCTTGACCGATAGTAGTCTCTTAAGGAGTTAGTCACTGTATTAGTCATGTTTTTGTCACTGTGACCAAATACATGACACACACAGTTTACAGGGGAAACTATGAATTTGGTTCATGGTTTATTGACTTCAAGGTAGAAAATCAGGGCAGAGAGTGGCTGAGGAAAGCTGATCAAATAACACCATCTGGGGAGCACAGAAAGGGGGTTTTGGGGACCACTGCTAAGACCATGCCCCCAGATACCTCAAACCCATCCAGAAGTGAACTTTGCTCCTCCTTGAGGCAGGCTGTCACAAGCCAACCAAGTTCATATCAAGATTAACCACCCTCCTTGCTCAGTAGTTTCTGAAATCCTATCGAAGGGCTAGTCACACTCTGTTATATATAATTCCATGGACTCCCTTTGAATGGCTGTTAAAATCTAGGCATTATTTTTTTTAATCATGCATTGAACATCACCCAAATGTTAATACACATCATTTTACATCATAAAAAGTAATTGATTATATCACCAAGTTCATCAGAAAATGTTTTAGATGTCAAAAAGTACTTGGATTGATATTGATAGATACAAAGTTTCCAAAATTCTAACTTTTAATCAAAAGAAAAAAGCTCAAATTTTATCACTTGTGATTTATATCATCATTGTCAAACTAACAGGTTTGTTCACTTTCAAAAGGTGTTTGCCAAACACGCACCATAGGTCATCTGTCATTCTCTTAAGTAGAAATAATAATCCATGAAATAATTGGTGAGCTGAGTTTTTGACAGAAACAGTTACAGAGGTGCTCGAGCCAACCAACGCGCTTAGCTGTGGAGCAGAAGTGACCCTTTCTACTTCATACCTAGCTCTGCTGCGCCAGACAGATTCCACCGAGTCGAGGTTTAACGGAATCATTGGCTTTTCCAGCTTTATCAAGCATCTGCTGTAGTGGGATTTGAATGTTTGCCCCTCAGCATGCTTGGCCTGAAGGAATACAGAGCACAGAGTCACTCCTCTCTTATCCGTGTCTAGTTATCTCCTCATTGCTTTTGCATCCCCAGTGCAAATGCCAATAGCTAGAATGACAAGTGACACCCTATTATAATTTCTGATCTCATGGACCCTCTGAAAGCCTCTTCGGGATGCCTGAGCATCCTCTGATCACAAAATGAAATCAACCAGAATACAATATTTCTAGAGTAGAAACCAGTATCACTAATGAAGAGCACTGGTTAATTGGAGTAGAAGGAAGATATTTTGCTGTATACCCCTAAATTGAATTAAGGGGATGCTGGGACTGGAGGACCCAGTGAGAAGCCAACCAGCCAGCCTTTCTGGTAAACTGTGCAAGCTGCATGGCTTCCAGTAAGAGAAAAGTCAGCACCTCCTGAGAATCGGCCATGCTGGGACTGGGAGGACCCAACAAGAAGCCAATCAGCCAGCCTTTCTGGTAAGTTATGCAAGCTATGCAGTTCTGAGGAAGGAAAAAGTCAGTGCCTCCAGTGAGCCTACTGGCTTGTGGGCTGAGAATCAAACCCCACGCCCCACCATGAGCAACCCGCTGGTTCAGAAGACAGGATGAGTTGCAACTAAGGAACATAAAGCAAGTAAATGCTTGTATTTTATTCCAGTTGGTTGATTTTGCAGGCCTGGGGCCAGCAGTCTGAGCATCTCTTGGTAGTGTGACAGTATGCAATATAGCAAATATAGGGGATTTCCTTCTATCTTGGCTTTGAAATCCAATATTGCTCTCACTGTTTTGCTTTTATCTGATTGTTTTGCTTTATTCAATATTCTGTTTTGATTGGTTTTATTCTGTTTTGTTTTGGTTTGATTTTGCCATACCTGATGGAATGGACAACTGTCGTGAAGGTAAAAAGATACACTATGGTAGCTATTGTTGTTTTCTTGGTATCCTGCTTTGAAGTTCTGTACTAATTTTGTTGCTTTGTTTTGATTGGCTTTGTTCTGTTTTGTTGGATTTTTACTATCTTTAAAATAATTTTAAAACATTGAAGTAAGGGAATGTGTTACTCCAAAATTAACTTTAAAATGATTTCCAAGGGCAGGAGAAACTTGAAAGCTGGACCCAGGGACGTGGGTGGCAGCTTCCTCCTGTATTTATTCCTGGACAGTTCCCAGCACGGCTGCACGGTCACAAAGCACATCGTTGGTAGAGCACGTGGAGGAACACGAACCACGGCTCACAGGGATGCTTGCTCTGGAGTCGCTGGCTGGGCTCACACCCAAACTGCTACTTACACAGTCCAGGCGTGGCGAGAAAGCCATGCAGCAGGGCACACCTTGATTTGATAATAAAACTCAGGGAAGGAAATCAGGAAGCTATACTTGACTAAGCAATTAAAAACCTCCCATAGTCCCTGTTCGTCATTAATGTTTCTCCCCTCAAAAGCCCCATCCCACTCCTGAAGAGCAAATTCACAGCACACCACACCTGTGTAAAGCTGTCACCTGGAAGGGACCGCACTGTCCCATGAACTAACAGAAGTGTCTGTTTCCCAATGTCGGCGTACCCGACTCACCTCGTCCTTCTGTTATTAAGAGTGACAGTCATCAGCTGAGATGCTTGGTGGTCCCCAGCAGGCAGTGTCTGCCCGGAAAAAGACCCCCCAACTCTCTCCCTGCATCTTGCATATTTGTTTCTGCTAGAAGCAGAGTATAGGAAATAGAACGCTTTCCCCTGCTGCTATCATAAGAAAAACAACAGTGCCGGTGTGGTAACAAATGGGAAGTGACAGGTGGCCCCTGAATCTGGAGGACAGTTACAGCTGGTGGGGGCCCGGCGAGCTGGGGAACTCAGGTCTGTGTCAGGAGAGGACCTGTCTCTGCTCACCTTTGCAGTCAGGCTCCAGCGCTGCCCCTGGAAATGGTGCACTTGGTGTGATTGTCGTGTCTTTTGTTTTACAAAAAGAAAGAAAGAAAGAAAGAAAGAAAGAAAGAAAGAAAGAAAGAAAGAAAGAAAGAAAGAAGGAAGGAAGGAAGGAAGGAAGGAAGGAAGAAAGAAAGAAAGAAAGAAAGAAAGAAAGAAAGAAAGAGAAAAAAAGAAAAGAAAATGTATCCGTGGGCTGATTTCAGACTGGAGGCTCACACGGAGCGGCTATGTCTGATCTACACTAAGTCTCTCCTAGTTTAGTGACCACTGGGGGACCCACAGAGGATTCAGCACAGCTCACCTGTCTCCCTGCACCAGGGCTGCTCGTTGCTCTAACTCTTCAGCGGAGGAGAAGGAACAGCCAAGGTGCCAGGTGTCTCGGCAGTGCGCTCCATTAAAGGGCTCGGCAGCTGGAACAGGCTCTGAGGGACACGGGCGAATCTGACAGCCCACCTGCCTCGAGGCGGGCTGTCCTCTCTCTGCTCGTTAATGAGGCAGGAGTTCACACAGCCCTCCGACGGCTGCTCAGCTGCTCATTCAGCGAAACACCAGCCCGACGTGAGAGATACTCTAGTAGGAAAGTGTCTTGATCTTTCAGCCTCGGTCAGAGTCCAGGAAAGCGATCCGGGGGACATCAGCCAATGCTGACCCAAAATTGGTCAGCAGGGTGGCTTGGGCGTGACAGGGAGATTTCTTAACCAAAACTACCAGGCACGTGTTTTGGCATGAGCTGCACACCCCCAAGTGCTGTGCTTCTCTCTAATGCCAGGCCACTGTGGTCCCCTGGAATTTCCGGTGACTTTGCTTTCTCAGGTTAACATCCAAAATGCAAATTCCCATGTCACCTATACGGAGGTGGGGGAGATCTGAGAATAATGCAGATTTGGTGCAGACGAACCAAAGGCTCCTTTATTTGCCTTGGAAATATTTTAGCTCCATCTACTCCCAGCCACTTCACATACTCTTCTAGAAAGAAAATTCTGTTTGGATCCCATTAGCTAACCATCTGTCTGTCTGTGTGTCTATCTCTTTTCTTAGAAGAAGAATCATGGAAAGCTCATTCGGCTGACAATACATCTGGTCTACCACACTTGCTGTGTACAGAGCTTTGCAGAATTCCACTCCCCCACGGCAGCAGTACTTTCTACTCCTATGACTTCTTTACATCCCCATCTCTCCAGAGGGTGTTGGGTGCATATAGTCCCTGCAAGCTACCCAAGAAGGGCTCTAGGACTTGCTTGGGTACAGTGAGGAATCAAAACCAAACACAAGATACCTAGGAGGCAAAATCAGAGTGAGCAGGCCATCTGATATTCATTGCTATGCATTCCTACTCCCTAGCTTTTCTAAGTTGCTAGAAGATATTTCTCAGGAGTGCCAAAATTATAAGCAATAATCGAGCCTCAAATTGTGATAAAATAATGGGATAAGAAACAGCCCCGAGACACATCTGGTGCATGTACTGTACTTGAAATTATAAAAACGAGTTATGCAATACCTAGACAGAAAAACAAATCACCTAGGGAAGAAAGTTGGCATAAACCTTTCTCCACAGCACTTTTTATGTCTTGTTTTTGGTTTCTGAGGCGGATCCTGCTACATAGACCAGGCTGCCCTTGATATTGGTGTAATAGCCAGTGTTGGTTCCATAGCGCTGTTCAATGCACACACAGTGGTGAATTACGCGAAGACTCTGAAGTTAAACAGTAGGGTGTAAGAATACCTTCCCGGGCCTGAGAAATGAGCATATGTGAACTATGATGACCTTAGAGAGTAGAGCACACTGAATTCTTCTCCAAAGAAAGTAACATATAATGACAAAATCCACTTGTTTAAGAAGAGAATCAAAATTGAAAGCTAAAGAATTAATAAGCAATTGCTCAGTTAATCTATTTCTATGTGGAATATTGGAAAATACCCAGTTGAAATAGGTCCAGGAATTCTATTTATTTATTTATTTATTTATTTGTATTTCATTTTATTTATTAATTTTTTGTGACAGGGTCTCACTATGTAGTGCAGAGTGCAGGCTGGACTTGAATTCACTATGTAGCCCAGGCTGGCCTCTAATTCCTGGTGATCCTCCTGTGTCAGCCTCCCAAGTGCTGGAATTACAGACACGGGGCCACTATACCTGGCTAGGTCCAGTAAGCCTTTTTTTTTTTTTTTCTTTTTGAGACAGGACTTCACTATATAGTTCAGGTTGACTTCAACTCACTATGTAACCTAGACTGGCCTCAAACTCACAGTGCTCCTCCTGCCTCAGTCTTCTTAGAGCTGGGATTACAGATGTGAGCCATCATGCCCAGCATAAACAAGTCACCTTTCACAACAGCGAATCAATTTCTTTTCTGTTAAATAAGATCAGAATTACTTTTAAAATGAGACCATGGAACACAAGTCTATCTATCTGTCTATCCCTCCATCCAATAATTTCATATGCATCTTTCCTTTCTCTCTTTTTCTTTCTTTTTTCCTTCCTTCCTTCCTTCCTTCCTTCCTTCCTTCCTTCCCTCCTTTTCTATTCTTTTGCTTGCTTTTTCTTGTCATTATTTTCATTACTGAGGATTGAACATAGAGGCACTCTATCACTGAACTACATTCCACGCCCTTCTTAATTTTCATTTTTATTTTGGGTCACACAGGTCTCACTGAATTGCCCAGCTGACTTTGAACTTCAGATCCTTCTGCCTGAGTCTCCCAAGCAGCTGAGATTATGAGGAGGTATAGGCCCAGTTTAATGTCTATTAAGAGTGATTTTAAACTTTTCTCCTTTGCATTTTAAATCTGGCTTTAAAGCAGGCTGTATCTACTGTTCTTACAGAAATGACTTCACGTTAAATACAAACAACAGGACGGAACTTCACATGCACTATTTAACCTTGAGTCACCTGCCCGTGTGAGGCTGTCACCGGAGCCCCTGCTTACCTTTGCCCTTCTCCCAGCCAGGTGCCTGACTCTGAGGGCCCCTCCCCTCCACCTGTCTTCCCCAAGTGCTCCGTACCTGACCGCCCCTCTGGGCTTCTGTTCCTTCTCCAAATGTCCTGGGGGAATCCATCCGTGAGGTAGCGTTGCCATCTGCAGAAGTCTTTTTTGAGCCGCATGTCATAGTACGTAGTGAGTGTTGATATTTTACTCAGAAATTAACTGTCAGAATCTTAGGGGGTGTTCTACTTTTTCTTTTAGCAGTGGAGGATAGGACACAGAATCTTCCCCTGAGCAAATCCCCACCCTTTTTCATTTGTTTATTTTTATTTTGAGACAGGATCTCACTAGGTCTCTAAATTGCCCAGGCTGGGCTGGAACTCGTGATCCTCCTGCCTCAGCCTCCCAGAGTCCTGGGCTGCAGACCTAGGCCACCACACCTGACTCTGCATTTCGTGATCTACTAGAATTTACTCTGACTTTTTGTTTGAGTGCAAAGATTTCAATTAACTTTACCATTTTAATAGTAGTCTATATGATGCTGTATAAAATTAGAACTTTGAAACAATTGGCCCTCAGATATTCCAGCCTCTGCCTGGAGTTGAATTCAGCAGGACACAAGCTCCTCATGTCCTGAGCTCCTGGGTTGAGTGGTGGACACGGCCAGAGTACGTGTCGCATATTTCCACATGTCTGGACCTGGGTTTCCTCTGTCGCCGGAACCAGCTCCGCCTTGGGGTGTGAAGGGAGTGAGGCAAAGGCGGAGGGTGGTGGACAGGTGACTTCGGGCCGGCAGCCGCCGCCTTGAGCAGGTGAAGCAGAGGAGCCGCTGTGTGCGTGCTTCACGCTGGTGAAGACAGGGGCGGTCGCAGCCTCTTGTTACAGCCATGGCTGTGATTCTAGCTGCTTTGGTTTTTTTTGGGGGGGGGCAGGGTTTCCCTATGCAGCTCACTTAGAAGCCCAATAGCCCAGGCTGGTTTTGAATTTGCAAGGATCCTCCTGCCTCAGCCTCCTGAGTGCTAGGATTATAGGCGTGCACCACCACACCCAGCTTTTGGTTTCCTACTTTCTGCCGCTTTTGAAGCCTGGCATTTTAGTCTTCCTCGTAATTCTGCAGGCCAGCCCACTCCCTTTCCACAAGTTCCTTTCCGCCCCCAATTGGTGTGCATCGGCATCCATCATTTGTAATTAAAAAACCTGGACTGCAACTGCGACTTCTCTGCCCGTCTACTCGCACGTTAGAGGACTGGTACAGAACATCTGGTCTTAATTCAAACTCAGGTCACTGCCTGCATTGCTAATTCAGCCTTGGCTTTTGACAAACTACCAGGTATGATCAAAAACACAATGAATGAAAAAAATACAGTGAACGTTTAGGTATTTTTAAAAAATCTTAATATAGTAAAAAATAGATGACCACAAGTGGCGCCCACAAAGTGCCCCTCTCCCACTGGGGACACCTATCCCGTGGTTCTTGCCAGCGTCTGAAGCAGTCACGAAAATGGGAGTCTTTAGTCACACTTTGGTGGCTGCCTCAGTGTCTTGAATCCACTGGAAATATTCACCCTTCATGGTCACTTTGACTTTGGGGCAGAGCCAGGAGTCACCTGGCGCCAGGTCCAGTGAATGAGGCCAATGAGGCCACTCTAATATTTTTATTTAAGAGAAATTGCTGTGAAAGTTTGACAAACCAGGTATGTTCAAAACTTGATGAATATTTAAATAAAAACATATTTCAGTGAAAGACACACTGCCATTCACTTTCCTCAAAACACTCACTACAGCCCCCCATTTCACTCATCCAATCATTCTTGGTGATGTGTCCTCTTCAGTAAGAAGTTGTTTAACGTTTTCTTTTTCTTTCTTTCTTTCTTTTTCTTTTTTATTTTTTTGGCACCAGGGATCAAATTCACGACCTTGTGCTTGCCAGGCAGGCGCTTATGCTGCTGAGCTAAATCCTCAGCCCCTGTCAGTTAAAGTGTAAATCTTGGCTGTATTTTTGATCACCCTTTGCATTTGCCTTTTTTTTATTGTTTGCTTAGGAATGAACCACTCCAGCTTTGTTTTCTAGTAATGAATCCAACGAACATTTATTGTCGAACCTCTGCAGTGGGATCTGAGGGTGCAGTGGAAAAAGACAGTGTGGCTGCCGGCAGGGAGCCCAGACTCCAGTGGGGAGGAGGAGAGAGTAACAGGGCGACAGGCAGAGAACGAGGAACATGCCCATGGCATTGTGGGAAAGGAAGGGCATGGAAGAGGGGCGCCTACAGGCAGGAACCCTCGCCCTAGAAGAGGGGATGAGGGCCACTGTGCGGCAGAGGCCGGCACAGGCAACCACACACAGGGGCAGAACCTGGAGCGGATTCAGGCATTCAGGGAACTGCTCGCAAATTGGCTTGCTTTCTAATTTCTCCCTTCCCTTCCCTTGACTTCTCTTCCCTTCCTCTTTCTTTTCCTTCCTTTTATCCTTCTTTTTTGGTACTGGGGATCGAACTCCTGACCTCGTGCTTGCCAGGGAGGCACTTGTGCCACTGGGCTACAGCCCTGGCATCTCTCTCTCTCGTTTTCTTCCTTTTTTCCCTTTCTCTCCTTTTCTTCCTTCTAAAGCAGAACTGGCGATTACACTCAAGGCCCTGTGCGTGCTAGGCAGTCTCTCTGCCACCAGCGAGCTATAGGCCTGGTTACTTTTTTTTCCATTTTGATGCAAGGTCTTGCAAACTTTTCCAGGCTGTTCCTGAATTCGTAATCCTCCTGCCCCAAGCTCCCATGTAGCTGGAATTACAAGTGTGACCCCCACACGCTCAGCTCATGAATAGGTTTCTGAAGTGTCAGATGCACCGGGCGGGCGTGTCGGGGGCTGTGTTTCCCAAACATGCCTGTGGTCACCAGAAGTTCTGAGGGCTCCTTAGACGTAGACGCAGAGCTCTTCCCCCAGGGAATCTGATTCAGGAGGCCCTGGTGACTCCCATGGAAGGAAAACTTGTGTCCCAGGGAATGCCACTTCTGCAGGCCAAACTCATGAGGAACATTGGATGCTAGGAAGTTCAGATCTTCTCCTGGAGGCAGGATGGGACCCTTAATGGATCTAATGAAGAGTAGTGACAAGATCAGACTTGTGTTTTAGGATGGTCACTCCAGCAGCACCAGTGAATTGAACAAAGTGGAGAGCAGCAAAGAAGACCATGCAGTTAGGGCATTAGAAGCCCCATGGCTGAGAAGGAAGATGTGTACGAGCTTGTAATCTTCAAGACAGAGAAGGGCAACAGGGTGGAATTTAGTGTGGTAGACTTGTTGGCTGTGGGTTGGAGAGAAGGATTCTGACACCGCGCTGGGCTGAGGGCCTGCACACCTGTGTGGACGGGCTGCTGCTCATCTTGATGAGACAGGAAAGAGGAAAACTGCGAAATCCCCAGATGATGAGGTCCATTTTGGCTATGTTGAACTTGAGTATGTGTTAGATGACAAGCAAATGCTTTTAATGGGCTCTTGGAGCCATGAGTCGGGAGATGAGAACGTGGATCTAGAGAGCAGTCTTCCAAATGCTGCTGGAAGTTTTGTCAGTGCCACTCAGAGAGCTGGAGGCAGGTGGTGGTGACCGAGTGGGAAAGGCTCATTCCAGGTGGCGTTTCCGTCAGTGAGTCTCAGTGTTCTGCTCACCTGCAGAGTCACAAAAAGGGAGTTTCCTGGCCCCACTGGCTGAGGTCTAAGGAAGAACCCAGAAATATATATATATTCCATTCCCTACAATTTGTCACACATTGGAATCCTCTAGGGGCACATCAGCTTTTAAGAAGCCCAGAGTCCCAAGTGCTATCCCATACCTATTAAATCAACATGTCAGAGTGGGCTCAGGGGCCGGTGCTTTTTAACGATCCCCAGGGTAATAAATCCGGGACCCACTGATGTAGCTTGCTGGTGGCTGGATGGGGCCAAGAGGAACTTTCACACACAGCAGTTGAAAGCAATGCGATTAAAGGCATTAGTTTGAAAACAGCCGAGGAGCACAGCCCAGATCAGAGCTGCCGAAGCAGCACCCAGTGTCAGATCTGCAGAAAAGAGGAAGTGGGAAAAGCTGACCCAGGTGACCTCCGAAACCCGTTAGAGCCCACAGCTCTACGGATCTTATAAGCTTAATAATGCTCTCCTGAAAGGAAATGGTGAAACACGTTCAAAAAACCAGGTCCTCTTCTTTCTGCAGACGGATGACTGGGAGAGTCTAAGTAAATTTATTTGACATTGCACTGGAAAGCAACAGGGAGAACAGAACAATGCAGAGCAACCCCGGAGCGTGTGGGCCTTCGAGGGCATCAAAGAAAAAGCTAGTGTTTAAGGGGAACAGAAAGGCATGTGGAGAGGCAGAAGGAAAATCTGCAAGGGTGGTGCTACAGAAGTTACTGGCCCAAGGGATTTCTCGGAGGGAATAAGCAGTGGTGTTACGCTGCAGCAAGTCATGGTAAGATAACTGAAAAACGTCACCTGGACTTCTCTCTTCATGTGTTTGGAAACAACTGGAGGGGAGGGTGCCTTTCCACTGCAGCCTGCTTAATAACCGCTACCTTAGTCCCATTTGATTGATGTATCATTGGGGGATGGAGAAGTCCTACGGAGCTCACTAGCAAAGTCCTGTCTCAAGTTTACCTTGCTCGGGGAGGATCGCCTTTCCAACAAGCATCCCGAAGCAGGCCCCAAAAGAGTCAAAAGGAAGAGCATAAAGGGCTGTCTGCAAGCTCTGCCTAAAAGGAGAAACATGCTTCAGTTTGGAGAGGAGAAGGCCCAGCGGGCTGATGGAAGTATCCAGTTAGTCGCCCGGTCAGCCCTAGCCTAGCTCTCCTGTGCCTCTCATTTCCACGCAGCTCATCCCATCCGCACTCCCCCTGGCCTGGTCCCTTCTCCAGTGACTGGCTTTGTGGCTGTGTGATGCAGCCTGGTCCATGCAGCATGTCTCACGTCCCGGTACTCCTGCAGCTCGTCGCCCTGGGCAGGCTTTTTCTGCATCTCATTTCCATCACCACGCCCTTCAGTGTGGGGCTGGCGTGGGCTCTGAGTAGACCGCCTGCACTTGGGTCTCTGTCCTTCGTCACAGACCTGTCCTGGGCCTGGGAAAACACCGTAAGCTTCCTACACCTCAGCTTTGTACGCGTGTGGCTTGTTTGTATCACCTGTATGAAAGGCAATTAATTAAAGCACTTACTTTACATGAAGATTTCAAAGTAAAGTGCACTGTGAGCCCGAGGTGTCCAGGAGGAGTTGCTGTATACAGTTAGTCTCTGTCGGATTCACTTTTCACAGGCCTGTCAAATGCCCGCGTCAGGGAGCTGGGAGGTGGCTCAGTGGCAGAGCATTTGTTTAGCACGTGCAGCTTTGATTCCCAGCACCACAAGGAACAAGCAAACCGGAGCCTAGGAAGATCATATCTATCTCATGCTGTTATGGAGGTCACATTAAAGAATGTACACAGGGGCTGGGGATTTAGCTCAGCGCCATAAGCGCCTGCCTTGCAAGCATGCAGTCGTGAGTTCGATCCCCATTACTGGGGGAGGGGGGGAAGAATGTACCCAAAGTACACCAACTAAAGGCCTAGCACATACTAAATGCATCAGCAAGTGCTAGCTGTTAAGTTATTAAATTGCAATAAAATGGATCCTGTGCTGTGAAGGCTTTCCTGGTCTTGGTTTAAATAAATTATTCCTCATTCTGTGTTTTGCTCTTCCTGTTAGTTTTAGTGTGGTCTTTCCTCGTGTCCTTTCCTCTTCACTGTTCCTCACTTACATCGTCATCTGCTGCTCTAGATTATTAGACAGAAGACAGCCTTCTTTTATGAATTTAACATTTACACAATATGGAATCATGTCATGACTTTTAAATTCTCATAGTAGGCTCTCACTAACTGGCAGCCGAACTAATTTTGTTTATATTTTATACTGAGTTTTTATTTCCTTTAAGTTTATATCATAAATTTTAATAATGCTTAGTATGCATACAAAAAAGAATGTGGCAAAATTGTCGGCTGGAATACAAATTGGAGAGATTGTTTAAAGAAAATATGGCAACCATAGTTTTCAAAATCGGGGGATTGGTTAAGTAAATTAGGGTCTCTTGTTATGAGGGAACAATAGGGAATAGTTTCCATGCTGTATTAAACAATAGATATGTACATACATATGCTAATGTTGGAAGATCTCTGGAATAGATCATAAGTGAGAAAATAAAACAATGTAAATTGCATGCTTCCTTTTGTGTAAAATTAAAGATAGATATGTGTTTATGCAGATTTATGCTTTTTTAAATTAAGAAGTATAATAAGCAATTGTTCACTTGGAGAAGGCAGTAAAGGAAAGAGAAATGCAGCCTTACATTTCCATTTTGTAACTTTCTGCATTATTTACATTTTTAATCATATGTATGTTACTTTTTTAAAATGTTGTTTGGAAGAGACATTAAAGTCTCTTCTCTTCAGGTTGTTTAATTGTACCTCAGTGTACTGTTTTTTCCGTGAATTCGGTGCTGGGGATCAAACCCAGAATCTTACACATGCTAGATAAACGCTCCACCACTGCCTATATTCCCATCCACTCTCCTATTGTATTTAAAAACTACTGCACACATTTCCCATGTTAAGGCGCCTATCTGTAATCCCAGCCATATGGAGGCTGAATCAGGAGAACTGAGTGTTCAAGGCCAGCTTGGACTCCACACTGAGACCATCTCAAAACAAAAATAAGCAAGGAATTCCCCATATGCCATGACTTAAGCATAGCTCAATAGCTCCGCATCACAACATTGCACCAGATTTACTAACGCTTGTGGAATACTTTGCAGTGTTTTGTGGTTATAAGACTGAAATGAGTGTCTGATTGTTTAGATAATTTCCGGAAGTGGAGCTAAGGCAGTAGGCAGTGTGATGTCATTGATAACCCTGTGGGAACAGTAGGTCTTAGAATACTTTCCTGGGCCTCTTCAGGGTTTAGTGCTTTACTTTGGAAGTAGAAATGTGGAAAATCTGAAATGCTCTACACAATGGAGAAGGATTTTGAACCCCCAGAGGCAATACTGGGGAGCCTAAGAGAGGGAATAGGATGTAAGACTGGTGCTTCAAAGATGTTACCATCTTCCTGGGAATAGATTTCTTTCAAGACTTGTGAACAAGCAAGTGTCAGAGAGAGAGAGAGAGAGAGAGAGAGAGAGAGAGAGAGAGAGAGGACAAACACTGCAGAGCAGAACACTTGGGAATCAACAGCTACCAGGGGAAAGACCTGAGAGTTTCACCAATCAGGGAACTGACAGTGGAGTCAAATGTCACTAACTAGAATGGCCAGGGGCACCTTCCACCCTCTTTAGCACACACAGTCCTGGCACCAGGACCCGTGCTCTTGGCACGCTGCCATCTTGTGAGTCATGGTGCCCAGCTGCCTGCTGCAGAAAGCCCCCCCATTTCTAACTGGGAAGCAGGAGTCTGATCCACATCACTGTCACCGAGAGCAGGTGCCACCATTTTTTCATCACTAGCAATGTAATAGAAGACAATCCTCATTGTTTACTTACATGAAGTTTGGGACCTAGAAAGACTTGTAAATTCTTACCTTCTTCTTATTTCACAGAGAAAATGTAACCATCCTGCGGGACCTGCTTCATCCCACCACACGGATACAATGACAGCTAACATGGGCCTTGGTGTGCGCTGGGTACTTTTTGGTGCTCATACAAACATTAGCTCATTTGAAAACTCACAAAACATATCTATGGCATAGCTCATGCTCCCCCTCCTCATCCCGCAGATGGGGTAACCAGGCCAGTTTACCAGGTGGAAGTTGGAGTTAAGCCTGGTTCCCTGGTCTCCACTGCTGATTATCACGTTACCTCTTCTTCCTTAGGGCTCCTCAGGACCTCACCACAGTATCACTCCTCCAAAGCAGTGTTAGAGTCTAAGTCCAATGCTTGCATTAGTCTTTGGATGACATCTCTTCCATGACTTCAAAAAGCTTTCTCCAGTAGTCTCTGCTTCTTTCCTTTTCATCCACGAATCTCCCTTCAGCGCTAGCATCATCCAGCTTCAGGAAAAAAAAACATGGTGAAAAGCAACCACCAACAAAACTGTCCGACCTGTGCTTCCTTCCCACATCACACCATTTTCTCCAATGCTGTACATCCATCCACATGCTCTCCACTTTTTTCACTTCACTCCTTCTCCACCTGTCTGCTTCTATCAGCTGCTTCAAACTGCATTTTCTAGGTGCATCACCGAGGTTGGCTCTTCAAATCCAGGAGATCATTCTTCCGTTTACTCCAGTGAAGTTGAGCATTCCCTCGTCTTGGTCACTACGCCTCCTGGTTTTATTTTTTTCTGTGTCTTGTCTCAGTCAGGCCTTGTCAGCTCTTCTTCTTTCCCCTAGCCTCTAAATCCTAACTCGCCTGAAGATTTAGACCAGAGGACTCGCTCCTTCTCTCCAGTTGATCTCATTTAGTCTCGCTGTTCTGCACAGCACCTGACTAGTGGGCTTCCTAGTCTATGTTACACGCCCGGTCCCCTGGGGTGTTGCTCAGGCATCTCAAACTTAGCCTGTTAAACTGAATTCTTTGCTTTCTTCCCAAATCAGAAAACTTCTTCTTCACCTCTTCTACTTCCAGTGTCAAAGGCCAGTGTTATTTTTCTGCCTATAACCTAGCACAGTTAGGAGGTACTCTGTCCATGTTTAGTGAGTGAATGGCTGAATCATAATTCCTGTTTGAGATAATTCAGAATCCAAAGTTGTTCACTTACAGACTTATAACTGGTTAATAGTGCATAGACAAACTAGTGGAAAAACATATATATATATGGAAAAACATACAAATGAATATATATAAACATATATATTATATATTATACATATATAATATATATTAAATGAATATATATAAACATATATATATCAAATGAAGTTAGAAATTTGAAAAATACTTCAGAAGATCTTTAGAATAGAAGGTCTTTAGAATAGAAGGAACTCAGGTTTTGCTCAGATCTCATATTTTACAGATGAAGAAACTGCTGGTTAATTTTCTTATCCAGTCTGATATCAGTCTTGGCAGAGCTGTAGTGGGATACTTGTGTCTTGTTATGAAATAGGATGTGG
>PVJX010015049.1:0-43448 GCA_004027295.1 Dolichotis patagonum
AGGTCCTTATTTATACTTTAGGTTTCTCACACTAGTGAAACAATGTGATATTTAAGTATGTGTATTCGATTTATTTCACTTAAGAGTATGGTCTCAGGGTCCATCTATTTACCTTAGAAATATCTCAAGTTTATCATTCTTGATGGCTGAGTAGCACTCCATTGTATAAAAAAATAACATCTTTATCCATTTATCAGTTCATGGGCATTTCAGTTGTTTCTAAGATTTAGCTATTCGAAACTGTGTTGCTATAAACATGGGTGTGCATACATCGCTGTGGTATGATGTTTTTAATTCTTTTGGGAAGATAGCAAGAAAGGGAATAGCTGGGTCAACTAGGTCTTCTAGGTTATTTTTTTTTACAGGGGATTAACTCAAAACTTCGTGCTTACCAGGCATACGCTTGAGCTGCTGAGCTAAATCCCAGGCTATCCTCTAGTATTTTAAGGTATCTCCACACTGATATCCACAGTGGTTGTACCAGTTTACACCCCTACCAACAGTGGAGAAGGGTTCCTTTTCCCCCATGGTCCCTCCAGCATTTGTTATTGGTTGATTTTTTGATAATGCCATTCTTTCTGGTTTGAGATAGAACCTCAGCTTTGTTTCAATTTGCTTTTCATAAATGATCTATGGTGTTGAATATTTTTTCATATATTTATTTGCTATTTCTATTTCTTAATTTGAGAAGTATCTATTCATTTCAGATGCCCATTTTTGGATTGGGTCTTTAAATTTGGGGGATTGTGGTTTTTCAAGTTCTTTATATATTCTAGATATTAATCCTTTGTCTGAGAGAATAGCTGGCAAATTTTTTCCTATTCTGTGTTTTTTCGCTTCACTCTGTTGATGATTTCTTTTGCTGTCTAAAAGTTTTTTTTAAAATAAGATGAGATCCCAGTTGTTGATTCTTTGCTATATTTTCCTTTAGTCTGGGTTTTGTTCATAAAGTCTTTGTTTACCTACACCTATGTGTTCAAGAATTCTATCTATTCTGTCTTCTCAACAGATTTAGTGTTTCTGTGTTAATATTTAGATCTTCAATCCATTTTGATATTAGTTTAGTTCATGGTGATAGACATGGGTCTAGTTTTTGTCTTCGGCATGTGGAAAGCCAGTTTTTCTAACACCATTTATGAAAAAGGCTTTCTTTCTTTCAATTAAGGTGCTTGGCCCTTTTGTCAAAGATAAGGTGGCTGAGTGTGTTTGAAGTTGTTTCTGAATCTTCTAAGCAGTTCACTGATCCTCAGCTCTGTTTCTTTGCCAGTACTTACTGTTTTTATCATAGTAACTTTGTAGCCATTTCTGTTCAGAAAGTTGCTGGCTTTCTAGGTGGCTAGTGTTTCTTTATAGAGTCACGTGTGTCCTTTCTGTTGACATACTGACGTATCAGGGAACCTAGAAAGCAGGGCTAGAGTCTAGTCTAGTCTTTCCTTTTATAGCTTCAGACGTTTGATCTGTTAGGCTACAGCTATGTGGTGACTCTTCCTTAGTGTAACATACATTCTCAAAGGGAGATGATAATCACAGTCTTACCAGAGAGGACTACACTGGCACTGCATGAAGGCTGAAGCAAAAGGAGAACAGGAAATCTTCCAGGAGAAGAAATGGCTGAATTGAAGCTTTGAAGAGAAATAAGGATTCAACGTGTAAAAATTAAAGAATGTTTAAAAAAAAAAAGGAACTTAAGTCATAGGAATAAACAGCATGTACAAAAGGTATGTGGTTTTATATAGCAGATGCACAAAGATGAATATAATACAAGCCCAGCCCTTGTTCACGATCAGTAGGAAACCTATTCTGGCTTGCTTTTCAGTAGTGAAAAAGATGGCTTTATTTTAATGTTCTTGACTTCCAGCCTTCCCACCCACAGCTCCCTTTAGGAAAATGCAACCTGTGTAGTTATTCAGAAAGGCCCAGTGCTTACTTTAATGCTGTGTGTTGCTGCTTTGAAATTCTCAACTTTTTTTGAATAAGGAAACCACATTTATCAGCTTTGTGGCCAAGCAAAATACCCAAATACCACAATACCACAAAAAATATCCTTTTTGTCCCCTTCTGTCATCTGCATGTCATCCCAGCTCTGTCCCAGTGAGTGGGACTTCAGATAAACTCACTCTTAATCAAATTTAGAGGACTCACTGGCTTTTCTTTGCAAGAATTAGTTTCCTTCTCAAAGAGGATAGCAGGTGAAAGTTGGTATGAAAGGTAGCTTTCTAAGAATGTATTTTTAAGACGAATTTTTAAAAACAAGTTTCTCATCATTGTTATAACAATAGTAGCGTTGGAAGTGTGCTGTTTGCAAAGTTTTTTCTTAAATGCTGTGACAGTCACAAGTTTCTATGTTCCATTCATAAAAGGTAAGCGAATATGCTAGGTTGATGAGCCAAGCTTTCTCAAATCAGCATGTTTATCCTGTGACCTATGGAAGTCAAATGTACTCAATACCTAGGAATCTTGGCACTGCCTTTAAGAGTTCTGAGGTTTGCTCTTTCTTTCTTGGCCAGCATCAATTAAGATGGAAATTTTGAGTACTCAAACGTATGAGATGGGGATACTGTGCCAGGTGAAGGGGTCCCATTCATCATGTGAGCACTCACCACATGGGCCCATCTTGGCTAACTAGCCTGAAGATGCGTGGACCAGACTCTTGTCTCATGAACACCATCATCACACCATCTACCTGACCTAGACTCTTCAATTATTTGTATTCTGATCTTTCAGGAATGCAACTCTGGGTTTTCTCTATATTTTAGCTAGATTAATTTAAATATAAAATCTTAATGTGTTACTGAGCAACAGTTGAATTTCAAATTGTTCTTTCTTCACTTGTGCTAAAGAAGCATCATAATAAATGGATTTTTGTTTGATATTTTGACAGACTACTGAGAAAAGAAATTTGTCAACTTGAGACTTCGGGAAACTTACTATAATTTTTCTTCAGAAAGGGGCCATGTTAGTACTTCTGGGGAGGTTGAAAAAGGACTGAAGAAATTTGATTTAGCAACTATTTATGCACTTTAAAAGCAAACCCAGATAGTACCCTTGTCCTCTAGTCTTTAAGAAGAATCAGACATATGGGGCTGGCAGTCAGCAGAAATTCAAGGGGCAAGCAGTGAGAAGTTTAGTTTTAAGGGCACAGCAAGAAGTTCAAGGTAATATAGCAATAGTTGATCATTGTGGCAGAAGTTTGTTTATCCAGCCGCCTCTAGGCTTTCTGTATGCTGCTCATTGTGTTGTGCTCTGTGGAATAAAGATGAACATACAGTCAGTTGTCTGTGCATATTAAATGTAGTAGCAGTAGTTCTTTTTCCTGAATATACATTGCCCTCTATATCCATGGGTTCCACATCTGCAGATTCAAGCAACGGCATATTGAAGATATTTGGAGAAATTGCATTTGTTCTGAACATATAAGGCTGTTTTCCTTGCCATTATTCCTTAAAATACAGTGTAAGAACTATCTATATAGTGTTTACATTATATTAGGCATTGTAAGTAATCTAGAAATGATCGAAAGTATACAGGAGTTGTGTGTAGGTCCTAAGTAAATACTGTTCCATTTTATATCAGGGACTTGAGCTTCCAATGATTCTGATGTCCAAGGGGATCCTGGAACCATTCCCCTTGCTGCAAGTGAGGGATAAATATATTAAGTCTTTACTCTCAAGCTCAGTCTAGTTGGAAAGACAGGTACGCACCCAGTCAGGACATCTGATTGTGGCCAAGGCCATCTGACTATAGTTAAGAGCCTGGATTCTTAATCTAAGGCTCAGGGGCAAGGCCCTAAGGAGTAACAGTAGGGCAGTCCAGGGTTCTGTCCAGCAAACCAATAAGGACTCATGCACGATATAATGTCAAGACAGCAGCAGGATTCTCCTGAGGTATATAAATCACTTGCAGTTACCAAAGGTCCAGTTGTTGTAACTGGGTAAAATGTTAGAGCAGAAGTAGAAGCCCAAGAAGACTTGATCTGAGCACCATGCTGCTTAGGAACTTTCCCTGCTTCAAAGCTGGGCTTCTTGGGGGAGTCATGAGGAGATATTATATGCAGTCACTCAAGAAAATAGTAACAATGAAATCGAGTTAGGTTAATTGTGAAGACAAAGTAAAATGAGTTATTTCCAGAACACTGAAATAAGCAAATCTTATTTCTGAGTTTATAAATTGTACTCCTTCTACTGTTAGAGGACGAATGATGTGTCCTCTAAAAACTTGATTTGAATGGCAAATAAATTAAAGCAACGAGTGTTTGAAAAACCTCATCTCAGTGAACACTGATCTTTAGGAATAGAGAATGTTTCAGATTTAGAGAAGACCAGCTTTTTTGAAATAGTACTAGGGTTTGAACCCAGGCCTTCTTAATGAGCTGTCTCTGCCCTTTTTCCTCTCCCTCTCCCTCTTTCTTTTTAAGCAAGATCTCACTAAGCCACCAACTACCCAGACTGGACTTGAACTTTCAGTTTTCCTGCCTCAGCCTCTCAGAGTGCTGGGATTACAGGAATGCACCACCACACCTGGTGAGAAGGTTATGTTTTAAGTTGTTTCCGTTTTGAGTCTCAAAGTATATCCGGTTTGTAATTACTGTACCTTAAAACAGTTTGTCTCCCAGTTCAGTGCTTTTTTTTGGTATTACAATTATAAAAGGTGTAATTGTCAATACATTTCTTTTCATGCAAATTTTTGGATTTGTCGTACATGGTAGAAAGTCATTTTTTAAAACTGTGGTGCTCATAACTGTATTAGCTTAGGGTTCCTTTTATACTTCAACATACAGAAATACAATTTTGTGGATAAGTGTTGAAAATGACTATACCTTTTAAATTTTAAAAGATGAAGTCTAAATTACTGAAATATTAAACTATGAAATATAACTCAGTTTCCTGCTCATGAGGGCTCTTGCTCCATGGAATGTACCAGAGTCCATGTACTATATTAATGATGACTGTTTACTACTTAGAGACTCTCAGGAGAGGACTGGTCTGCCATTTTTCATATTGTAGCAGTTCAGAGAAATAAATTAGGTCTTCCAACACATAATATGCTTTTCAAAAGCCTCAAGAAAATTTATATTACTGGTAACATAACCCTTGAAAAACATATTTTTTTAGTCTATAAGTATTAGATATATACATCAGCTGGTAAACTTACAATATTGTGGTTTCTTTTGAAGATGTGAAGGAAAAATTACATCTCACTGAATAGTTTTCGTGACTGTCTTATCGGAGCTAAGCCAGGTTGTTCAGAATGTAAGCTGGAAATTTTCTCTTGTCTCACCCCACCTTGAGCAGGAATTGCAACGTGAATTTGGAATTGGGACCATGTGTGCCCCTTATCTGTTTATTTAATATCTAATCCTACCAAAGTACAAGGAGACTCTCCACCTTTGTAGTTTTTCATGGCTACGGCCACTTTATGTGAATTATTATGAGGGGAGGACCTGGTCCCTGACAGGCGGATAAAGGATACACTTTCCAAAGCACATTCTTCCTGAGCAATATAATGATTTCTTAAATGTTTCTTTCAATTATATCACCTATTTTCTGGTTATAATAGCCATATGTGGCCCGGGGATTTAGCTCAATGGCATAAGCGCCTGCCTTGCAAGCCACACGGTCTTGAGTTTGATCCCTGGTACCAAAAAAAAAAAAAAAAATAGCCACATGGTCTTATCTGCTAAATTTTTAAAAACATTCCATGATCCACACATCAGTTTTTTTTCAGTTCATGTGTCTTAGTCTGAAGCCAACATTTATTGACTGTTGAGAGAGTTTGGTTCAGTCAACCAAATGCTTCTCAGATTGCCATCTTATGTGTCAGACTCTGAGGTAAATACTGACCCAAGAAGATGAGGCACATTGTGTATCCTCTGGGAGCTCACGGGCCAATAGAGAAGACAAATGGGTAAACAGATATTTTCAGTATATTGTGATAGATGCAGATAAAAGTATATAAACATGTGCTATTGGAGCCAATACAGAAACATTGTCTCTGCCTTTTCTAATCTTTCTTCTACTTGCTATTCACTAAATAGATTTTTTTAAAAAAAATTCTTCTTTAAACTACATGAAAAGCCATTAGCAATTTCAACCATTTAGTAGCCAGCCTATTATAGGGAAGAGCATTTATAGTCGGGACTTCGTTGAGATCGGATAATTATGATTGGATAAATTTAGGCTCTGTGATGCCTGAGGCCATTGTGGAAGCAGGTTTACAACCCCAGTGCATGACAGTTACTTTTGGTGTTGCAATGAGTGGAAACTGGAGGAAACAGCTAGAAAAGCACTTGGAGGAAGAAGAGAAAATGAAAAGACGGGTAGGCTAAAAAGATGACTGTCCCTGATGTAGACTTTATATATTTCAGGACACTGTATTTAGCTGTTGACTCCCTGAATTTCTTCTTAGCAACTTGCACACAAATGAGGCCTCCTTTGTGCTTAGGGACATTCTCAAGCACTTACGTTTTTTCCCTGGAATTCACAGGCCCTGCTCTGTTCTGTGTTTTATTGCGTTCAGCTTATTTCCTGTTCTCTTGATTAAAAACTAAAGCCTTCATAGAAATGATAAGTTGAAAATGGAACAGACACTGAGCATTCCTGATTTGTCCACCCTCTGTCCAGGTGAAGTGAATCCAGGACATCAAGGAAAAGAACATTAAATAGGCTTTGCTTCCTGCACATGTCTTGTTCAAAGGAAAAAGAAGTGCTTTAGAGGCCTTGCTTTGTCCAGTTCTCTGTGGAATTATTTTGCTGAGTTTAGAGCTGTTTATTTTTTCTTTCATTCTGCTGTGTGGATGAAGGAGAAGCCTCTCACTATATTAGCTTGGTTTAAGTGATGCTAAAAGGGATACATTCACCAGTACTATCAGGGGGCCAACTGAAAATGATCACCTCCGACAGCCCAAGACAGACCAGCTCTTTCGTTTTACCCCTGAGGCTTTAAACACCCTCAACTTTATTAACAGGAACTCTCAGGGACAAGCCTGCTAAGCTTATCTTGTTCCATACGAACACTTTAATTCATCAAAAGCTTACACAGTGAGGCTATGCAGGTTTATAGAGGGAAAACCATTCCAGATTCTCTCAGAGGTCCAAGGCAGTGGTAGTGCCAAAAGCTAGAGATTGTTGGTTTTACACAAAAAGGTATAGGCTGTTTATGTTGTGAGTAGTCATACAGTTGTGGCCTGAGGGGTTGTGTGCAAGATTGGAGTTCATAAAATATGCTACCCTGGTTGCAGAATCAGAATATTTCTGAGGTTGGGTGACTTAGGAAAAAATATGAGGAAAATCTGTTTAGTTCTAAGGGCATACTCACCAAGAGTACCAAACCTTTTTATTTCACAAGAAGGCAATGTTAAATGCATGCATCAGAGTACTCAAAAATTTGAAAGTAATAGAATATGCCATTATAAGAAGTTCAGATATTAAACGGGTTTGATTACTCACTAAGCCCCTTAATTTCTTAATAGAAATTATGTGTATATGCCCATAATAGGTTTTCCTGGATATATTTTTATGTATACCTTTAACACTGTAAAAACGTTTTCCATTTGGGGATTTAATTATACTTTTTAAAAAAAAAACTCCCAACTTATGATGTGTATGGTGTTTTAATTAAAATGCATTTTCACAAAGTCAAAATGATAAATTTCTTGGAGAACCAAATAATCCCCTTGTAACATCAGCTTACTTTTATGTCAGGAGTTGTGTGTGTGTGTGTGTGTGTGTACTCAGGACAATCATAAACCAAAAGATTATCATTATCATTTTATTACATTACTCTCGTTAAAGAGAATGCATCAAAAGGAAGATTGCATTTGGCAGTCCTTTGCATAATGGTCTTTTGTTAGAAGGAAACAGAGCTCCCGCCCCTAGTGTGTATAGAACAACTCAGGACAATTCTGGCAGCTGGCCATGGAGCCCGTCCTGGCTTTGGCAAGAACAGATGGTTTTGGGGTCTGTTGTTCACATTTGATTTCCATGTTACAAATTTTGAATGAAGTCTTTACTGAACCCTTTGTCCTGCAGTCTGCAGCTTCTCACATCAGGGGGCAGTTAGGCGCCGGTCCTGACATGCCAATTTGACACCAGAGCACTGCCATTTAGCCAGAACTCGGATTTTCCCTACCTCTGGCCCTCTACTGGAGGGGAGCAGTAAGTGTGGATATACTGCCCTCCCGTGTCCAGCTCGGAGAGGTGCTGAAGACTGGAGTTTTGAACTCTGGGAACAGGGGGACGACAGATGCTTGAGCGTCACTCTCTGGTACTTAGAAGCAGGTGGAAAGGCGCCTATTTGAATGTCAGATCCTTACCAGAAAAGCCCCCAAGACATGAATGTCATCTATTTCACCATCTTCTTTGTTTCATCCTATATGCATTTATTGAGCATCTACTATGTTTATAATTTTTAATTTGGGATATGTATATATCAGTACCTCCTCTATGCCACACATTGTACCCCGAAGTGAGGCACAAGAGCGTGAAAAATGACAAATGTCCTCACCTTACTAGAGTTTATATTCCATTGTTGGGTGGAGATGGAGTGTAAAGAGATACCAAAGAAGAAAATAAATTAAGGCAATTTTAAGTTTATGGTAAGGCTACTAAGAAAAGGTAAAGCAAAGTGGAATTAAGAGAGATGTAATTGGTGATATTTTAGATAGAGTGGTGAGGAAAAGACTGTTTGAGGATTATTATTTAAAAGAAAGCCAAATGGAGTAAGGGAATGAGCCATATGGAACATGCTTGGGGAACTGAGGCTGGGGCGGGAGGAGAGACTTACCTAAACACAGCTCTTTTGTGGGAAAAGTTAGACTAGAATGCATGTGCCCTGATTCTGTCGCCAGTACTCAGTCACTCTAGGGTGCATCCAGGTAAAATAATAGACAAAATCATTACCATGCTGCTTCTGTATGTCAGGTGGACCGTGAGACGGGGAGTCAGAAGAGCACACACCAACACACATTAAGGTGAATTCACTCTTGTTACAGGGTTTCATGTCAAAACGTGTGTGTGACAAGTGTACTGTGCATGAGAAGTCACGAGTCTACTGCGTGGATGACACTCTACAGCTATAGTGTAACATCCTTAACTCGGGAGCTCTGAAATAGTAGGCTGAGTCCTAGGTGGCTTGTGTGACTTAGAGGATGAATTGCCAGGAAGCCTGCAGTGCCACGTCACTCGCTGTCCTCCCACCTTCCCAGCTCTAGTGGAGTGGCTGCTCCTTGTATTCACCAAGGTTTTGTGTTGAGGTTGGGGAGGGGCATCTTGGTTTGCTTTGAAAGGAACCAAGACAGAACTCAGTGGACAGAAGGTCTCTATTATTTAGCAAGTGACAGTGACGATTCTCAAAGGTCATTCGTTTCAAAGACAGGGTCAAATCACTAATGAATTGGAACCCACATCCACATGCTAGTCCAGTCACTGAGTACACACTGATGAGACGCTGCCTTCTTGAGACCCCACACCACGCACACTTTCTGTCATGCCCTGGCCTGCCCAGCTTTTACCGCTCACCTCCATTTCCTTTCCTGAGACTGTACTGTGCCTAGCATATTTCTTCAGAAGAAACTATCTCTTGTCCTCATTTGTTGTTGTATAATGCTTCAAGGATTGGATGGGAGGATTTCTGTGTAGCTGACTTTTAATGCCTGCTAATTTTCTCTGTAAAAATGTATTACCATATGCTGTCTTAGTTACTCTGTCACTGCTAAGAGGTAATACCTGTCCTCACAGCTCTAAGGACAAGAGGTTTATTTTGGCTTACTTTTCAGTTCATGGTCAACCAGTTCCCAGGAAGAAACAACATGACAGAAGGGTATAGAGAAGGAAAACTGATCATATCATGCTGGCCAGGAAACAGGCAGAAGGGAGGAGCTATAGAGAGATATACAGCTTTCTGGGTCACACCCCCACTGACCTGCCTTGTTAGAATAGGCCTTGCCCCCTAACATCACAGTTAGCTATGATGATCCCAAGATTCAAACACCTCTTAAAAAATAGCTCTAATGATCCCAAGATTCAAACACCTCTTAAAAAATCCTGTCTACTATTGGGATTGTTGACACATACTTGTAGTCCCAGCACTCAGGAGGCAGAGTCAGGAAGATCTCTGTGAGTTTGAGGCCAGCTTGGGCTACAAGTGAGTTCCAAGCCAGCCAGAACTGCATAGTGAAACCCTGTTTAAAAAAATAGCCCTGCCTATGAGTTTATGAACTCTTGAGGGGAACTCTAAAATAGCACATAACGTGTGCAGATGCGATATCACATCTGAAAACTTAGCTATGGACATTCCTTTTAACACACAACTAGGCTGCACAGGTGTGTAATAGGTAAGTGGGTTAGCCTTTATTTATTTCTAGTTTTTGTACTCCAGAGGGAAATTTTTCTAATCAGTATTTAATCAGTATTTCTAGCAGAAAATATGTTCCTTTGAAAGATAAGTATATTTCATCACCCACCATAACATACCCTTTTCTGTAGCCCCACTCAGGGAATAACACAAGTGACAATCAAAAAATGAGAGTTCAAAATGAAATATAATGAATATAATCGTGGGGTCAGCACTTAGTATGTTCTGTATGAACATAATCAATCTCCTGAGGAAACCTTCACCTCCTCTACCCAGGGAAGAAGTTCCATCTGGTTGGTGGGAGGCTAAGAAATTCTTTATCTTTGGTGCTTGCTGATTGCCAGGATGACTTTGCTACTTTTTTCTCAGAGCTTTTGAATTCATTTTCATTCTCTTTCTCCTGCATTTTCTCCCTCTTTCTCTGTTGTAAATCAGTCAGTGTATCTTATTTTTGGCTGATTTCCACTTCTTCCATGTCATTCATCCAATTGACTCCTCATTTATCAGTTAACAACTAATCGTGCACTGATTACCTTAACCCTTTTCCCAGCCCTGTCTGCAGGGGAACCCGCACTCAATGACTTTATTTCATTGCATTTCTCGCATCAGCACTGTTTTGGGAATAAGTGACAGCTTTGGGGAACTTAAAAAAATAGTTAACATGAGTTTCCCAGGTTTTTAGCTGACTGAGAATTTTGCCTTTTTGGAAATTCTTCCATTAGGTTTACCACTTTATATGTAAAGTTGAAGGACAGCAAAATGATCTATTTATGCTGACTTAAAAATGATAATGACTTATATTCGCACAGTACTTTAAAAGCATTTTTTCATTTACTTCATTTGTTCTGTGACAACCCTGTGAGGGATATGGGGTCATCCCTGTTTGATGGCGAGCCAGCAGGAGTCAGTTGAAAGCACTGTGGATGCATATTCAGAAAACCGGGTCTCTTTTAGCAGTCCACAGAAGTGAGACGTGTCCCCTGAAGACCCCAGAAGCAGTTTGTCCTCTGATAGTTAAACCAGAAGCAGAGAGATGTCCTTGGAAGGTACTGATGGTAGGAGAAGTGATGTGTTCATGACAACGGAGGCTAGAAGTAACTGAGGTCATTGTCGCAGGGCATGTCTAGTTCCAAGGATAAGGGTTTCTAGAGCCATTTTCTATGGCAGATTTAGTTCCAGTGTGATGTGGTTCATTAGATTAGAACGTTTTGATGCTACTGACCATTTATATGATTTAACTAATTCACTTTGCAGTGATTCTAGGCTCACCAATCAAATTTTTGATTATATTTCATTTCTTTCATGTGGTTGGTCTGTGGAGGGTGTGGTTGGATAGTGTATTTAGTCTTCTAAGTAGCACGATTTCATACTGTGAATGAATGCCTTGGCACTCTGGCTGCATATGCCAGTCTCCCGAGAGTTTCCTTCACGTGAGTTAGATGAACACTAGGACACTGACAAAACCAAATTTCTGCATGGTCAAAGCTAAGGACTAAATTACGGGCCATAATGTTTGTGAAAGTGAAGCCATCCCTGTCATAGCGGCCGCCTAAACAATTGGCTTCCTTGGTGCCATCTTCATTATCATAAGATACATGTTCTTATGAATGTTTAAGGGTTCCTATATTCACAGGCTGTATAGTCTTGAGTAAGTCGTTTCTGGGCTCTGTGCTTCAATGTCGGCATCCTTTGAGAGCTTTGGAAACTGTACAGGTGTAAGATGGTAGTATTATTAAGAGGAAGATTAAAAGGAATAAAAGAAAGACTGAGAAAAAGAAGAAAATAGGCTTAGCCTCAAAAGTAATTTGCTGGACATCATATGTCTAATCTATTCTAGCCAAAAGTACCATGGGGCATTCTCTGCATTCTTTTCTACCAGAGGACGGGCACAGGAGTGAGAAGTGGCCATGACATAAGATGAGGATAGTGAAATGAGAGAAGTCCCTTGAGTAAGTCAAGGGGCACAGCTCTCATATCTGCGATGAGACAGTGAGACTGAGCTCTCCGGAGTGGAGGGGATGGAATCAGAGCTTAAAGAATTCACAATAGTTCAAGGCACCTAACCCCCACCTGAGTCGCTTGATGCCATGTCTTCAGATCCAAATAGCCCCTTAATCTCAGATTGCATGTTTGGTACTTTCTAGGCCTTTTCTAGATCCTAGATGCCGAATTTTCCCCTTGCATTTCTGTTGCCCTCCATCAGGTTGCTAGAGTTCTTTACCTAGGAAACTGGATGAAGTGAGTTTCCTATTAAGCTAATGTTTATGCATCCTATGTATGCAGTTTGTGACACAGTTTGAGGGTGGGGACATATTCATTTTTCATCTTCAGGAATTAATACAGTGCTTGGCAATAATGTTACAGAAAGTCTAAATCACAGACTTATTGATGAAGGTTTCTTTGAGAGTGGTTTCCCCATAGTCTTTATTCCAAGTCCTCATGAGTAAAACAGAGTGGTCAAGGGCATTTAAATGGAATCACAGGATGCTTGGAAAAGCAGATCAGCTAGTTCCACTTCCATATTTTACAGGTGTGGACACAGAAGCACAACACTGGAGCTACTTCTTGTGGTCATAGGGTAATGGCAGATATGAGACCAGAAACCAGATCAGTTGATTCACACAGCACAGAATGGAGTGGAATGACCTGGAAGGACTTGAGCAAATAACCAACCTCATCTTTATTTGGTAGCAGCCTTGAGCCCTTTAAGCATCTGCCTCTTTCTGCTTAGTCTACTCTTGAAAACTTCTTTATATGGGATAAAAATGGAAAGTTGAATTTTTAGATATTCTTCACCACTCACTCAGTGATCCCTCTCTCTAGGACCAAAGCCTGCTTGCTGGAGGAAGTAAAGACAGCCCACAACTAGGGAGGGAAAAATTCTAAGTGTTAATCAGTGCTTCATAAAATCATGGACTGGCTGGGGACCCCCAGAACCTAATTAGAATTCTGGAGTGTTTTATTTAGACATCTATTGCTTAAGAGTGAGAGAGAGAAAAACTTGCATTCCAATATTGGTTTAGTGATAATATGTCAGGGTCCTCTTTCCTTGGCATTTGTAAATGTTAGGAGCTCCAATTTGTTCTTCTTGGATATAATTTCATAAGGCTGGTGGGTAGTATCATGGAAGAGAAAAGCCCCCATTTTTAAAGACTATACCAATGGAATTCTGCTGGAAGTCCACTGCTCTGTGAGTATGTCAAGTTACTGTTCACCAAACCGGAGAAAGGAGGAGCACTCACTATAGGTACAGACCTGTGGCAATTCTGTTGTTTCTGTCCGCCTTCTAGATTGACTGCGTGTGCTGTTTTAAAATATTTGACTTTGAACTTTTTATTAGCAAAGATAGATGTTTGCTTGTGTTTAAAAACCCTGTAAGGTTTTTCACAGGTACTTTATAAAACATGTGTTATTTATTTTTATAGGATTATGTTTAGCTTTTTGATGAGAGATATTTATCTTTTCTAGATTTTCTGTCCCTGGTGACTTGCTGTAAATTTTTATATATATCAAAGGGCTTATTGATCTATAGATTTCATATTTTACTGTGCGTGAATAACTATTGCAGTATGACTGGAGAGACTGACTGCTGTCAAGTCAGGGTGAAGCATATTGATTTTCATGGACTATAGTATTCTTTGCCGAAAGAACATGTTGGAATTTAATTTCCTGGGAATGTGAGCTTGCTTGCCTGTCAAGAAATTAGTTTGGGGCTAGTGTTTACTGCTGTGATGTTGGTTTCATATACTTGATCAGACATCATGTCACCTTATTACATTAGTATCTTTCAGAGGCTTTGCTGATTGTCATATTCAGAATTTCATCTTTTCTCGCAATAGGATTTACTTAAACTCCACTAAGTCAGCAGCCAGTAAGCATAAAAAACTAGTTTCTGGCACACAGTGGGCATTTAATTTTAGACCTTACTTACTGAGAGTTTACCTACATTTGGCATAGTATTATCTATCATCTATCTATCTATTATCTGTCTATATTTACCTCATTCAGTCATCCAAATAAATCTGTGGAGCAGGTATAATTATTTTCTTTCTCAGGAGAGAAAATAGGGCTCTGAAAGATCATGTACCTGGTCCACAGTCACACCCCATGAATCTGTAAAAAGTGATAGAACCATGGCCTGGAACCTGTTGTACCCAGCTCTAGAGTGTACCCAGCTATATGCTTTGCACAAAAAGGCTGGATCTGACTTTGAGATACTCCCAGTCTATGAAAAACAACAAAGCAAGACCCCAGCGAAAGAAGGAAGACCAGCCATCTACATCCACAAGTAAAGCCTCCTTGGAGAAGTTCCTGCCAACAAAGTTCTTGTGCTTCTAGAAATCTGAATTTTTAATGGGAACGCCTCAATGTTTCCTACTGACTTGTTGCCTGAAGAGGAAAATCCAGTGGTTACTTAAAGATGAAATAAAAAACAAAACACTTCTGCAAAAAAAAAAATAATTTTCCAGAACTGACAAATCTATAGAGAATGAAAGTAGTTGCCTGTAGCTGGGAGATGGAAGGAGAAAATGGGGAGTGACTGCCAATGGATACGCAGGACTTTTTGGCGTTGATGAAAATTTTCTTGAATCAGATAGTAGGGATGCTTACATGTCTTTGTGAATATATAAAAACAATGAATTGTGCACTGTAGAGGAGTGAATTTTATGATATATAAATTGTATCACAATATCTTTTTAAAGGAATGGTTCTTCTGCCCCTCTCCTTTTCTAACAATGTCAGTTTGCTCAATTCTGTGTGTTGTGAATGTTCAGCTCTGCATGGGGAAAGCGCCCGGAAATGGAATCAATGCTCCAGTCTGGTTAAAATGTCCATGTCCTTGGTGTTCACAGGGCTCTGGGATACCATTTGTGACCTATGACTCTTGACTAAGAACATTGGTGACTTTGAAATCTGCTCTGCTCAAGAGCTGATCAATGGGCTCCTAGTTACCAGTCAGGATTTTTAACTTCCTGATTATAAGTTTTCTATGATAGTAGGAAAGCCAGTTTGGGTCCCTACTTCTCTACAGGTTGCTCAAGTAAGGACTGTTATTTTTTCCTCTTAGGAGAAACGTGAATGTTAAAAGTGTAACTTCCCCAAATAACTTGATTTATCTTAAAGTGCAGCAATTCGCTACCCATGCGTTTTCCAGAAAGCACTAATCAATTCCAGGTCAGAATCAGTTAGAGGGCCCCACAAATTGATAGTGAGGTCTTAAAAAGGCTCAGCAGCTTTAGAACATTAAATTTACTTGCTGTAAATTTGGAACAAGAACATAAAGAATCACTTTCCAGCAAGATGATGAAAATTCAAAATGTTCATTATGTGTTTCATCAGAAGCACACTACATTAATTTTCCAGCTCAGCTAAGTAGAGGAAGTAAGGTTTCTCTTTACTAAAAAGTTGCTCTGATGTTTAGAGAAGCAGTCCAATTTCATTAATGAATCCAATCTGCTCTGACTTGTGATACCATTTAGTGTGTCCTAAAAACTCTTAATTGGTAAGTGCCATATAAACCAGTATCGAATTTTGTCCCCTTAAAACAATGGCTATGAAAGTGTTTATAAAATTTGATTTTATTTCCAAAAATCTAAATGCAGCAACTTATGGTCAGCCTTTGATTATCCACGTCAACAGAAGAGAGCCGTGGTATGGCTGGCTCCTCTTATAATAATGTCTTTGCTGTTGGGGTTTGTATCGATACATATTTGGCTCCAGGGGTGAATTAGCATGAAATAAGTCCTGCTGACCAGCATCTATTCCTCAAAGACCCTTTCAGACATCTGTCCCACTCTAGGACCTGCTGGCGAATGATAGCATCATCCCCTCCGCCCACGGAGGCCTTCTGCTACCTAGCTAGAAAGCAAAAAGTGTTTTTGTGTTTAAAGGTCCTCTTGCTCAGCTGCAGCCACTACAGAAAAGTGAAAGAAAAGGCAAGACAATGAAGTATATCAACATAAACATCTTTTCACCTACTTTGCTTAACTTTACTAATAAGAACTTGAAAGCAAAGTCATTTGGCTGAGGATACTTGAGATGTGTTGCCTTATCCTTCTAGGTCCTATAAAAGCACATTTTATCATCTCATCTTACAGAACCCCAAAGAGCTTTGTGAACTAACTGCCACGGTCTGGAATTGCTTGGTGCTTCCTAATGGGCAACCTGTTTCGCTGTGAACAGTAGCAGCTATTACGGTAGCTCCTAGAAATGCTGCCTATAAGTTCAGATCAGGAAGTATGGGTTATACCATAATAAACTGCTGTGGTTTCAGCACTTCCAGATCTAGAGTTCCCTGGCCCTCTGGCCTGTGTCTACTTGGGTTCTCCTGACCAGGCTGAGCTCTGGAATACCTGAACATTGGACATCTTTTTCTTTTGCCTGATGTCTGTTATGGTCATCCATGCCTGTCTGTATTCCACCTGCCTACTGACCCCTTGACATCTGCCAGACTATCCTGGCTAATAAATCTCAGATCTGGCCTCTGCTAACCTGTTTCCTTGCTATCTGAGTAAAAAATCTTGGAAGCCTATTTACATAGATGTGACATATTCTTGTGGCAGATTTCTGTCTGTAACTATGTGAGAGACTGGTAGGCATCCAATCTAAACCCTTCAGTCATTTCTTGTTTATCAGTTGGAGTAGAATCATGAGTAATATGATAAAAGTGAGTGATCTGAAAGTTTTTGCGTTTAAATTTAGAGTGGACACATGAACTCCACCAGGCAACTACATATGATCAGAAACTGCTCAGAATCTGACTTATACTAAGGTGCCAATAAAAATTAAATATATATATATATACACATATATAGTGCTAGACAGGGATGAAAAAGAGTAATCGGAGAAATGAAAAGAACAGGCAGGAGGGGGGAGAGAGAGAGAGAGAAAAAGAGAGAATGGGAGAGGGAGCAGAAATGTGAATTAGGAAATGTGAAGCGACTTACTGAGAGGCAGAGTGTTTCTTTGAGTTAAAACAGGGGGAGAGCTGAGTGCTTCTAAAGGTAACTGGCTTGCTCTGCTGGACTGTCCTTTTCCTTCTGTACACTTAATGGTAACCTCAGATTTGCATTTCTATCACAGAATTTCAAGCTTGATTACTCTAACAAGTGCTCCTCTGATGGCCACTTTTTTATTATACTCTCAGTAGAGAAGAAATTTACCAAGTGGTAATAATTATGGCAAAGGTCCTAGCCCCTAGCAGAGAACGTGATACAGCTTTGTACTGGTCCTCTCTCTCCCACAGAGAAGGTGGAAGAAAATGTCTGGGGTGTTCAATATGTAGGAACCCTCTGGTAGCAGTTAGGGTTGTCTTTTTGAGGAACAGTTGCTACTTTGGGAATGAGTTCTTTAATGAGATGCTGTTTTGCATAATTCATGGAGGTCTGTGCAAATGGCAGTGCTTCTGACCCCAAAAAAGTTAATACATTTCTCTCCGTAGAAGTCCCAGGAAGACTTAAGCCCCCAGGAATCCTTTGAAAATCTGTTGAGGGCATAACAAATTAGATTGGATTTCGTAGCAGACAGGAAGTTCTTTTAGGACAAGACTCATGCGTCATTCCCTTTCAGGTTCTTGGCATCTTTAGTGCAGTATCTGGCACAATGCAATTACTCATTGGATACCAGAATGGAGGCTAATCAGATAAGGATAGCTTTATTCACTGCATTTCCTAGTCTTGTCCAGTTCCCTCACTTCCAACTTGCTCTTCCCCACCTTCGCACTAGGTATATTTACATCTAGGTTTTAGAAAAGAAGTCTACCGCAAAGTATCACTTCTGCCAATCAATCTGAAGTTCACCTTTCTGAAGAGAAGACGTTGGTTAGTAAAGAGAACATTGTAAGTTATCTTCTCAGTTTGTAGAAAAAGTGTGTCGTGAGTGCTCTGTTGGCTTGGCCTGATAGTCATTTCATGGAATCTTCTGTTCGTTTTGAACCCTGATACCAGGGTCAGCTCTAGTCTCTGTGATTCTGGCAGTGTAGCCAGCCAGCTGTGACAGTCACCATCTGTCCTGGCCTTTCACTCTTTTTGCATCAGGACTGCTAACTGGTAGGAAAACATGGCCATTATACTGCTGTGCATGAAGCAGGCAAATGGGTTTACTTTTGAAGCGAGGGAAATGAGACAGAGAGATTTTCTTCTAGCCTGTATTGCCAGATAGCCCTTCATCAGTGAGACAGTTGGGAAGAAAATACAGAGCGTCTCTGTAGATGCAGATGATCAATTCAAAGAAAAAAATGGTAAAAATATCAAAAAGAAATAAAATGCAAGGCTTTAATGAGAGGAAATATAATAGTATCTCACATACCAAACGCATCACTTGTGAAATAATTTACAATAAGTTAGTAAGAGTTGTGTAATTCCACAGGGCATGAGATATGAGAAAAATGGAGTAAATATTTGAAATAAGCGATTATGAAGGGAGGTCTCTCAGTTGCTCTTTACTCTGACTATACTATGATACTAAATCAAATCTTTTGGAGCCTTCCTTTTGGAAAGTCATTTTTTTCAGATATTCAAGTTCATTGTTCTCTTTCTCTTTTGGGTAGCACCAGTCCAGGTACGCTGTGTGAGTTTTGATTAAGGTTATGATAATTTGCCCATTTATTTTCCTCTAGGCCACTAGCAATAGAATTTGTTTCATTCCTAAACTAGGGATCAGATTTCCAACAGGTGGTTTTAACTGAGACTATAGGCCCAGCCTTGTGAAAGCAAGTTGGTAGGTAATTATATGTTCCCATGGATTGCTTTCAGTTTGGTAATTATTGTGAAACTGGCCAGCTGGAACTCACAATTAGCTCAGGTCCAAGTTTCCCAGGCCACCAGCAACTACCTGTCTTTGAGGCAGGTTGATGATCTTGGACATAAATTGTTCCTCTTAAATGTTGTAGGACAGAAAGACATTTCAAATGAGGTAGGGCTGAGTCCTCTAGAAAACCGGAATCTATTATTAAAACAAAGTAAGAAAGCAAATATTATAGCCTTTTAAAAGTCTCCTTGTGGAAGGGGCAAGTGAAAAAAGGATCTTCTGAAATAATTGTGACAGGGCACTTTGAAAATTTAAGGTAACTAAAATATTTCTTAAAGAGAAATTAACTGTACTATTGAATAGTTAGGAAGCTATAAACTACTTTTCTAGCTTTTAAATCACTTTCTCTCCAATTCCACTTTTATAAGATTAGAAAAATTTAATGGCTTCTCATACTTTATAAGATCAAACCTAAACTCCCTAGCAGGACGTCTAGGTCCCTTCCTAGCTTGGCCCCAGCCTGATTCTAGCCTCCTCTTGCATATGGTCTGTATAATCATTTCATTTCATCCATCCATATGTCATTTATAGAAAGGCACCATGTGCAAGACATTGCTAGGTGTGCTGTGATCTAACACCACATTACTCCACTTTGGTAGGGGCTTTATTAGTTCACCATGCTCCTAATTGGGCCACATTAAAAAAAATTATGAGGTGCTGAGTACCTGGGCAAGGATTGTAGCAATGGCATGGCTGGGGTACGGGGGTGTGGCAGAGGTTGATGGAAAGGACTAGGATGTGGTGGAAGAGAGAAGAAAGACATTACATAAACAACATGATGGATAACTTCTACTGCCTGGGTTCTTTTTTAAAAAGTTTCAGTGAATTTGCAGACCCTCGTGAGCTCACCTATAATCAAGCAAGATAGTTATATAGAGATGTGTACGAAATACTATGTGGTGTTCCGTTGTGTTAATATAGTGCTGAGTATATGTCAGGCACTGTTCTAAGCACTGCATATATATTTTGTCATTGTAACACTGACAACAACCCTGTGAGGTTAGGTAATATTATTATCTTGATTTTAGAGAATCCAGAGTAAAGTTAAGTGACTGGGCAAGTGTCACATATCTATCACATTACAGACCCATAATTTGAAAGGATGTATCCTGGTCATAGAAGTTGTCCTCTTAACTACTATACTACAACTGTCACTTGAAAAATAATCAAAGTGTATGTAAACATAGCTACCCACATATAAACACATGTTAGAGATAATTTGCAGTGATGCAAATGGTTGCATTTAACATTAGATTCTACTGAAAAGAAGCTTGAGTCTCTTAGAGGGAAATAAAGAGGATAGTTCAGTATCATGGAGGTCAAGGGGAAGCAGTTTAGGAAGGTGTATCAGCAGTGTCAAATGTTAACTGAGTCAAGAATTAATAACCTTTAGCAAGTTGCTTATCCTCCTTTATACTTGTTTCATCAACAAAATTTCCTATTGCTGTACAGCTATCTTTTGAAGATTGAGATAATATTAGCAAATACAGTTTCCTTTGGTAATAAAGACTTTAAAAATATCAAGCATATAACTTCAGGCTGTATTTCTAGTGGTTGAAAAACTAAAAGCTGAATGTGTGTCAGTTTTTTAAGTCTTGTGCAGTAGTCTAAGGTATTTCGTATCGAACTCTGGTTGTGTGGCAGCATAATCTGAAACATCTTTAGGAGGAAGGAGCAAACAAGCAAATTCTTCGTTTGGTGTCATCCAGATACGCCAATTGATGGATTAGCTAAATATTACATTTTTCACATTCATTTTGGCATAATGTAAACCACTCATGATGTGTAGATGGCATACTTGGACTTCTCATTCACTTGTCCTTGTGTTCACCTATCTAGGCACTAGGGTTAAGGGGAAGCATGCACATAAGCCTAGCTCTCAGAGGACTGTTAGTCTAGCTAGAGAAATAGATTTGTAAGTAAACTGTCATTATACTTCAATGTATACAATTTCGAGTGAGAGGTACACAGAATAAACCATGAAGGCATATGTAGGAAGGAGACACTGAAACAGGTAGGCTGCTATTTTTTTCATTAAATTGAAAGCTTGTGTAATTATTCACTTTTCAGGTGAACAAAATGCTACTGAACTGAGAATTAAGAAACTATGACTATAATTTCTTAGTGCTAGCAACTATACATGCAGCATGGAAATTTTTTTTGTAGGCAGCTGGCAAACAAGTGTGCATTCCAAGCCACATTATATTTGGTAATGGCTAAACACAAATGCAAGTATTTGGATGTCATCTCTGACCACTTACTTAAGCCTTGAGCCTTTGTCACATCTTTATATGACTCTGAAGAGTTCCACTTGCCATTTGTGAAATAATTCATGCACCCCATAATATTATCATACTCAAAACAAACTCTCAGAGGCATCCAGACAGTCGCAGGCTGAGAGACAAACTGCTCTTTCTGGTTGAGTGTTTTCTACATGTCTGACCACCATAATTAACTAGGTCTGAAGTGACCTTTCTCATTTTTGTCAAGATGATCATGAAAAAGATTTTATGGTCACGTTGACCTGGCCAAGAAGTACTTCAAAACCATTTTAAATTCTCAGTTGTTTATAAAAGCTAATAATCACATTGCTGTTTCAATTAATGCCATTTGTTAAATGGATCCATTACTGATATTGTTTCAAAAATGTCTGTATGAGAAACAGCTTCTTTGTTAGAATCTGTTATGATGAGTACTGGTGAGTTATAGCTCAACTGCAAGCAACTAAAGAAGGGGTCTGTCTGATGTGTAAGACCCACTAGTCCTTGCTTTGTTATTGCTTCTTTTCTATTCTGTTTCTGGCCCAATGTTTCGCCTGCCATTGACTTCATAGAGAAGGGTTAACAAGAAGTTCAGATAGCTCAGGTAATCATCTCATAATTCCTTCAAGCACCAGTGTATTGCTAAAACATTCAACAGTCTTTCGTGCTTTTGAATCATGTAAATTGGGGGGGGGGTGTAGAAATCATAAATCTTCAGTAGTTAACTGTGTTATCATGAGCTGGTTGTCTTTGGCAGTGTCCAACCTGTTTAAAAGCAATGTTTTGAGAAAATTCAACAGACAAACCACTGTGCTCTTTATAAAACAAGCTTTTTACTGCTAATGGACTTTATAACTAGCTTTTATGCAAGACAGTTCCAAAATACTTCTCCTAGTAGGAGAGAAAGTAGTATGATGGAAAGTACAAAAAAAAGGAAACAAACTAAGACTCATGAGACTTGGAGTTTTGCTTCTGCTCTTATCAATTTTCCCCTCTGTAAAATGATGGACTTTGATAATCAAAGTACCTAGACATGGTTGTACGTTAGATTTGCCCAGAGATCTTGTTAAAATACAGATTTTCAAGACCAGTACTTGAAAACTCTTGAGTTTATAGGTTTGTGGTAGGGCCTAAGAATCTATATTTCATCAGCATCTCGAGAGATTGTTGTATAATAGGTTTACATACCAAAAATTTTTAGAAGGGGGTGAATTTGATGTTGTCTAGGGTCCCACTGAGATTTAAACACAGGTAATTCTTATATCAGAATAGATGAAAATAAAGAGAAAAGGTTAAAAAAACAGAGACTCTTGGAGCTAGAATTTTGATAGGTTTTGAAATCGGAATTTTGAGTGTCAGGCCCACCAAGAAGATGTTGGCAAACTATGAGCCCATCAAATGTTCTGGAGCCAGCATTAAGGAAGGTGGATAATGTGAGGTCATGATTTCCAGGCAAAAATTTGAAGTGCAAAGCTTTGGCGCAGGAAGGCATAGATAGGAGCAGAATCCTATCTTAAAGGAATTGCTTCAGATATGGAATTCAAGAAAGAAGGGAATAAACAGGAGTTAAGACCAAGAGAAAGTGTAGAGAAAGAGGACTAGGAGAATAGGATCTCACTTCCTGAAATGGCTGTGGTCTGTGCATTAATAAGGAAAAGATGTGATTGCCTTACTCTGTGCACTCATTTTAGAGCACACTCATTTTGCAAAATGAAAGAGAATGAGAGTGAAAGGAAGTACGTGGACTATGACGAAATATCTCTTTGGTCACAGAGTATCAGGGATACACAAGTTCCAGCGCTCTTCTGACTTTTGGACTGGCCCAGCAGGTCAGACCTGCTGGAAGCCATAAAAGCTAGACAGTGTGGCAGACAAACAGGAAGTTAGTGGTGGATCTGATGACCTTGAGATGTCTGTCCTAAATGACTGAGAGAAAGGGGGAGAGGGAGAGAGAGATACAGTAACAAGGAATAACGAATAACCGTGAGAGGGTCTTGGCATCAGTGGCTACATTTCAATGAAGAGGCTCTTCACTTAATGATTTCCGCACAATAGCAATGACCTGTATAAGCGCATCTTGCTACTTCAACTGAAAGTAAAGAAGAATATGGGCATCATACAGTTGATGATCTCAAGCTCTAGAAGCAGGACTCACTGTGGGGTTCTGTGTATACTGGAGACGGGCCAAGCTATGCTTGAAAAGGGCTGTATGACGATTATGAGGGACTGAGGCATGAGGAATGTCTTATGTCATTCTTGGAAAGACCAGGAGGGGGCACAAGTCACTTGATTGATACTCATTAACTGTGTAATGAGATTCTTTCAGAAAGTGTTTCATTCAGAAGCAGCAATAAATTTGGTTTACAATATCTCCTCAGTTTTCTGTTTATACTATTAGAGAGATATATTTAGAGTAGATAAACTAAAAATAACTCCACAATTACAACCCTAAAGGTTTAGTGTGTCATAGATGGAAAAAGGCTTCTTTGATTTCACAGAAAAGATGTCTTTGACCATTGTTCCCTGGGCCCACTTGTTGGTCCTTGCTGTGCATACCACGGATTTTCCCTTCTGGTGGGGGCACTTTTTCCCATTAACTTTTGTGGTCTTATCAATTTCAGAGATAACCTTTGAAAACAGTCCTGGGTATGCGCCTTTCTTTAAACACATAGGTCACTTCCTCTTTTAATTTTTCACTTTAAAATATATACTAAATGTCATAGTTATGAGATATCATAAATTATGTTCACAATTCTTAGAGTTATCTCTGTGATGCCTTTTCAGTGGATTATTTTTCTATTTACAAGGTCTCCCTTTTTTAGACTGATACTCTGAATTCTGCCGAGTCACTCATGTGATGAATTGTTTATGTCTGAACCCATAATTTCCTTGTCAATACACACGTTCTTCTGCTTTGTTGGGAAAAGCCTTTATGATCATTGACACTTGCACAATACCAATTTTTACATTCTTTTTTGCTGCAATGGATTTTTTTTGACAATTAAGAGTGGTAGATAAGCTAAACAAACAGTGCAACTTTGGGCTTTAATAGTAATAATACGACCAGTCTATCAGTTTATGTCAGTCTTACTGTGTCTGTTAATGTGTAGTTGGAACATAGAAACAACTTAGAGGAGCCTTCCTGAGATCCTGAAAGTAAGAATGAAGTTTCTACCTAAGAATTAAGCTAGAGGATCAACAAAACCAACAAGCTACGGATGAGAACAGAGCTATGCAGATTCCCTTCAAAGAGTCTAAATACAAAAGAACAATGTGGTCAGGTATTATTTGTCTGAATAAAGCATAAATATAGACAAAAAGGATGCAAATAAATGCCAAAAGTCAGCTATTATTGATACTACTTGGTGAGAATATGAGAGACTTATTGTTGTACTTCTTTAAACTTTATTTTTTAAATTTCAAAGAGAGAGTGAAACTGAAACAAGAATCCGTCAGACTTAGTGGCTCCGAGGGAGGAAAGTTCAGACAGTAGCCTGATTGACGGTGTTAGCACAGTTGAAGAAAGAATGTGTCAGTCAGGGAGTAGGGGTCGGGGGCTGTCACTCAAGTAGCAGATGGAAGAGAGAAAGTCTCAGAGAAAAATAGTAGCACTAATCAGCTCACTCTGACCAGGAGAGAGACTGCAGCACTTATAACCATTAAAATGGTTAGAAGTGAGGCCCCATATCCAGATGATTTGGGGTCATATCTCATGCCTACCACTTCATCATCTTGGGCAAGGGGCTATACTTTTCTAAGTCTCAATGACTGTCTGTGACATGGGAACTTTTGTGATGATACTGACCATTGTTAAAAGGACCATCGTGAGAATAAAAGAACATAATTTACATATTTAACACAGTGCCTGGCATGTAGAAATCCCTCAGTAAATTTTAGCTCTTGTTGAATTTTGTTTAGAATATCCTATTTATAGAGACCTAGTTTAACATGATGCCGTAACAGACATCCAAATTTTCCAACTAGATTTGACAACAGTTCTCTGGTGAGTAAGCAAGCTTTGGATTATAGTTTGGCTTTTCATGTTGTTTGCTGGTAGGGAGACTACATGAGAACCTGTCACATCAAAAATAATAAGTATCATTGTAGATTGGCACACTGGTGTTTAGCTTTATTCCAAGTAATCTTTGGAGAGTTTGGTATTGTGGGTTAAATAAATCCTAAGACAGTTTCAAAATTGAAGGTCCCTCCCCAATACATGTTTATTTTTAATTAATGCATAGTAATTCTACATATTTATGGGATACAGTGGAAGTTAAATTTTGAGTCTCTAAACCTTGAGCATTTTAAAATTATAAACGTTGCACTCTGTGAGCTTGGGTGATGTTAATCTACCACTGAGAGAAGTCCGTACTCTCTTATTGAAGGCTGGTCTCTGCTAGAAAACCTAATGTGCTTTTCTAGTAGTCAGTATCTCAGCATCCTGCAGCCAGTTAACTCTCTGTGTTTCCTTCAGAATTCTGCAGAATAGAACCAATACCCCATTTCATATTTTCAGTGCATGATTACTAGAGTCTGATTTTTGTGTGTGTGTCATGTATTAGTGTGTATTTGCCTTAGCAAAATACTAAATTATACTGTTAAAGGATTGGATATGTAACATTGTCCAAAACATAACTATTAAGAAATAGCCAAAAATTATGAAATTACAGAGCCCGAAGAGATTTTATCACTCAGCTAGTCCTCCTTAAGGGCCAGAAAGACTTAAGAGACCTATTTATGGTGACAGGTGGTTTATTTCATGTGGCTCTGTATATAAACATGAAGAATTCCTTAGAAATACTCAGCAGAGCAGAGATAAGGAAGGGATAAAAGAATGTATTGGAAACCAAGAATGAAATTGAAAGATGAAGAATCCACATGATGATTATTCTGCTACATGGAGACTATTCCATAGCTAGAGCCTTTCACACTGCTCTTTTGTGATGTTTGCTTTATTGAATTTTCCCTTTATCTTGATGTCTTAATGGAGAAAAAAATTGTCAAATGCATGTGAGAGCTGACACTCCATGAGCCAGGTCAAATTCAAGCACGGTTCTGCTAATTTCTGAAGACATTTTGGTCATTCCAGGCAAACACCTGCTTGAAATGCTGCTTTGTTTCTTTATAGGGGGGCCTCCCCTTGCTTCTACACAATGCTTCTGTTTCATTTGCATTTCCATCAATTTTAAGTTACCTCAGTTATTTATGTGTTGAGTCATTTTCTCTGCCTGGCTTTGTGCTTCTCTGGGAGTTGGTACTGTTCTTCCTATTTGGTACACAGGCCACCTGGCCTCAGCTTTCATGAATGACTCCCGTACTCTTTTAATAAAACAAATCTCCTACTATCTTCTTATGTCATTTGAAGTTTTATTACTAGGGAATATATCATTTGAAACTGCTGTCACCTCTCCTCCAAGGAGAATGTCTAATCTCCCATATCAACGCCAGAGAGGAGTGTGTAAGGGTTCAGTTTGAATGGCAGCCCTGCACCACTTAGTTATAAGGCTTTGGGAAGGTTTCTTCTGATCTCTGAGCCTCAGTTTCCTCATCTGTGAAAGTAAGATAGCACCTCTCTTTAGGAAACTTGTGAAGATGAAATTAATAAAATGGCAGAAATTTAGAATAGCACCTGGTCCAAATGAATGTGTGATGCTGACATGAGGCGTTACTATTGTGACTGTCACTGCTGTTATTGTTGTTATGTTGTCATCATTATGAAACTCATCTGCTAACATCGTGTTAGCCAGTGATACCCAACTTGGATCGGCTGAATCAGCACTGTCCTCCATGGAAGCCACAGTGTCCTCAGAACAAAATGAGCTTTTCTTTTAATCTCATCATAAAAGAGTGGTTTGATCTCATGAAAAAAAGGCACACAGCATTTATAGAGGGGATAGGTTATGCTGATATTTTCAGCCCAAAGAAATGAAAGCAAATGAAGGAGATACCATTCCAGCAAGGATGGGACCACTCATAATGAGTCTGTTTAACTAGTTGCTGGTCCGCAGCAACAGACCTCACTTGGGGTTGGTGTGTGCTGGCAGCATGCATCAATCCCTTTGTTTATTATCAATACTGACACACATATATGCAAATAAATTAGCATTTTCATCTGGCCCAGTTCATTTTCTGGAAACAAGTTTGCGAACTATTGTGTAAGGTGACCCGCATAACCCCTTGGTAGAAACAAACAAACAAACAAAACAAAAAAATAAGCATCAAATGTCATTTTACTATAACAAGCATTGAAGAAATGGCAGGTAAATTTTTGTTTCATAGAAATACCCACTGACCTCTACCAGCACTCTTTCAGAGACATGTGGAAAGGAGAAAAACAGGAAGAACAAAGGGACACAAGGAGAAAGAAGTACACTAGAATGTGTTGACGTATATGAGTATTGATAGCTGTTCCATAGTGAAGGCTCAGATCTGAACATAGAAAGAGGGAAAACTAATTATGAGCCTATTACAAGGGCAATTTGAATATCATTTACGCTACTATTCCAATGCAACATTGAAGTTACAGTATACCAGCACTTCATGGCTGTTGTTCCTTTTCCTCTTTGTGTTCCACAGACTTACAGTCCAAAGGAAGCAGGGAAAACAATTTATTGCTGTAGTTTGGTTTTGGTCATTTTAGGCTAGAGGTGTTGATTTTAGTGATGTCCACACGTGGGTTTTGGAAACATGACAAACTTCAATTTTAATTCCTTTCTTTGTGGTACATATCTCAAGCTTGAGCCATAACATTTTGAGGGATTTCTCTTAAGTTTTTATTTTCTTTAAACAGGTAACTATTTCAATGATGTAAGCTCCACTGTTCTAGACCCCATGAGCTGGAATTTATAGCTCAGGTCAGGCTATTGAGGTCAGCTGAAGAGGTCTCAGTACAATTGTTCTGTCTCCCTTTACGCAGGAATCAGGGACACCCCCAATCCTGTACCAAGGAGGCCCCCAGGCATGTTTAAGGAAAGTGCTAAGCAACAGGATCAGAAGACCTCATTAGGGAAAGCAATTGTAGCTTGTATTTTAGTGGTTCTGTTTAAAGCACCCAATCTCAAAATCAGCCTTTCCAGGCATATTGCCAAATTACAGCAATAGACCATTTTTAAAATGCCCATTTACAATAAACCCTCTTGAATGCAGCACTGTGGCAAAGATCCTTCTGGCAGGAAGCCACTTTAGATATCAAATCACTCAAGCATTATTTTAAAATAGTGCCCAGTCTTTTTTAGTAATTCAGGCACTGCTTCCTTTGAACTCAGAAAATATCAGTGTACACAAATGGTGCTGGCTTGGGCAACAGCTGGATTTCCTTTCCCACAGATGTTCTCTTAATATGGATTGAACCTTGAGAGTGTGTATTGTCTCTTGTCCATCTATCCAGATGCAACTGTCCTTCCCCGGATTTGCCCCGTCTCCCCATTCCCTTGAGATTTAAATATTAAATTGTGTTTTGAGGGGTGAGAGATAGCAAAGTTATGAGGAAGGAAATTTATTTTGAACCATTGAGGGTGAAATCCTACAAGAAAACAGAAAAGCAACCTCAGTCTTCATCCCTGGATCAGTAATAGCAATAGAGAAGTACTGCTGAGGGCTGCCAGAAGTTTGCCAGAGTTCCAGACATTATGGGCTTTGGTTCTGTGCAAATAAAGATGTGTAGTTCATTAGAAGATTGGGGATAAATGACAACAAAAAATACCCTTATATTTGACCTGCAAGTCACTGGGGTAGCGCAGGGGCGTTTGGCATTCTGTTTCTAGCTAAAGACCTGGCACCTTCTCAGAGATGCTGAAATTGCAGGTGATGCCTGCCAACAGTGGTCAGATAGGACAAAATAAAGAAACTGAATCAAGCATTTGTATTTGTGGGAGTGGTTGCTTGCGTTTTGGACCACACCCCCCTTCTTCTAGGATCATCTCAGTGACTGGATCTCCATTTTGACCACCCACTGTCAAACCCGTTGCCACAATTATTTAAAATAATCAACTGTTCAAGATTGTTCAGAGGATCAAATTCCACAAGGCCACCTGGTTCTTAGTCATTACCTGACATGCAATCATTTTATAGTACAATACAAAGTCACCGCCTTGTAGTGGAAGATAGCATGCTCTTACATGCAGGGCATCCAGCATTACTTCGAAAACAGTTACATGCCTTTTATGTATTTGAGTTTTAAGAAACTTTGTTCCTGTAGTTAGTTTTTCTTTTTAAATTTTTATTAGTACACAGTTACAATATAAAATTACTTCATTTATTGTTAAAAATATGTACAATTGCATTTTAATAAAAGTATGTTTTTTAACTCATTTCTTTGAATTTTCACTAGACTTTTAGGTTCTTCAGATAACTGATGAAACCCCTGATAATTACGGCACCCTAGAATTCATGTGATAACCAAGCCTCAGAATTTAGCTGGTTTCATGCAAATAGGTACCAATTAATATTTTATCTATGCCTGGAGAAATTAGGTAACTTGCTTCCTCTAGATCATTCTGGCCCTGAATTTTTTCTACTTCATTGAGGTAAGATTTCTATACAAAAAGATGTGTGTTTGTTGTGTACAGTGCAACTTCATGAATTTGGAAATAAGTATGAGCTATCACCACAATCCATGTCATAAACATACCTACTACTTCCAAAGGTTTTCTCCTTCCTTTAAAAATGTATTATTACTATTTTCTGCAATTAGAAACCTTACTATAGGCTCTACCCCCTTAGCAAAATCTTAAGTATATACAGTGTTGTTCACTCCAGGCATTGTACTGAGCAGTAGCTCTCTAGAAGATCCCTTAAGAGTTAGTCATCTAGAGATGATCTTGTTTCACTAGAACTTTGTACCCTTCGGATAATACCTACTTCTTTTACCTTCACTGAAGCCTTTGGCATCTACCATTCTCCTCTTTGCCACTATGATTTGGACTATTTTAAATTTATCATATGAGTGGTGTCATATAGTATTTGCCCGTTTTGTCTAGCTTGTCTCATCTACTATGCTGTTCTCCAGGTCCACATGTGATATTGTAACTGGAAAAATTTTCTTCTTTTTAAAGACTCAGTAATACTCCTTTGTATACATATATCTCATTTTCTTTATCCTTTCATCCATCAGCATCCTTAAGTTGTTTCTGTGTCTTGGCTGTTGCCAATAATGATGCAACAAACATGGGAGTGAAGATACCTCTTTTTCTCTTGTATCTCACCAATCCAGATCTCAGTCAAATTGGTCCTTCACCCAAAAACTGAAGTGAAGAGAAAGACATGAAGTATGATGTAGAAGAGACATCATATGTGACATCATAAGATGTCGTACTCAAGTATTTACACAGCCCAGTTTGGGATTTATGGCAATAATTTTCTCTTTAAACAAAAGAAAGGCAGTGTTACAAAGAAACTGTCAAACATCTGCTGGCAGAAGGAAAAAAATTCTGAGAAGGTATATGGAATATCCCTTACTTACTTTCAAGTTCCCCGTAGAGGAAGAATTCTTACTTTGGGTGCTTGATGGTAAGCATTACATGAAATGCTTTCCCTTCTGTCTGTAGATACTATAGACTTTTAGAGAAGTAGCCAGTATTTTTCACTCTCCAGCAGTCAATTTGTAATTGCAAATCATAGTTTCTTTAATGCAACCTTCCCCATTCTCTCCCATAGAATCATACACTACACACATACACACACCTCAGTTCCCACGTGGAAAAAAATTATAAAGTGTATATAATATCAGGCAAGTTTGCTACAGGTAAAGCATTTCTTCCTTTTAACAAGCTCAGAGGGAAGCTGCACGGTCGACCTTTCTTTGTACGCCATTCCTTCCCACTTGCCATTAAATTTGGGTGGAGTGCCTGTGGTGACACTTACCTTCTCGCTGTGTTTTACCTGCTTCCAGAGTCCACAGAATGCACCTGAGCAGCTTTCACTTAATGAGAGCAGCCTTCTCAAATTTGCCTTGTTTCCCAAGCCTCCCAACCTTTCCTTTCCCTCTGCTTCACGTCCTAGAGTACCGTGCAGGAGACTGAGCCCTGCAGAACTGTCAAGAGTCTGGTCCCTCTGTCCTGTCTCTGCCAGTAGCCCTTTGGAGAACTGTGGCTTAAGGGAAGGCCTGACCTTTTTGCAAAGGCTAGCTTTTCAACTACATATCACAGTTTTATAGTTAGAGGAGAGAGCTCTGAGATTCCATTTCCGTATCAGTAATCCCTAGGAAATACATAATACAAACCATTTTCACTTATTTTCTTTTTTTAAATTTTATTTAAAGAGAAAAAAAGCAAAACAGAAAAAAACGTAGAAATAATACAGAATTTAAAAAAAATTAAGAAATCACTAGTTGATAAATTACATATTGTCTTCATAGAAATAGTTGTTCATGTTACAAAATTAAGCCATACAAAGTGAACAAACAGTGAGGCTGCAAACAGTTCTGTTCAACGATCCAACAAAAACTTGATAATACAGTTATCAATCCCACACACTTAAACATACATGCAGTTATATCCTTTAAAGCATTTTCTTTTCCTCTTTTTGCTTTTTAAGTCCATTATCTGTTTAGTTATATCATGTTTCATCTTGCTCAGTGCCTTACTGATCTGTTTTGTTGTTGTTATTTCCATTTAATCACCGTATATAATTCTGTTGTTTTGTTTTTGAGTTTCTCCTCATCCATGTCACACGGATCATCTTTGATGGAGTTGGGATTTTTGGGAGGTATTTTGTTACCTTGTTTTCTCATTTTCTATTGTTTTATTTTTATTTAATTTTTATTAACTTGGAGGTAGTAATATACAACAAAACAGGATGGTCACTTATTTTCTTATACTTCCTGTTTCATCATGAGTCTAAGGAACCACAAGCAACCTATTTCTGGGAAATTATTGTTCCTAGTAAGTACTGTGGTTGCAATCATTTTGCTCTACGAAGTTATTAACTTTGATATATCCAGTGCACCCCTGTAGCCAAAAGCCTGATCAAGCAAGAGGAAAAGAAAAACAGACAACTGCCTCTCAATTGAGGTATTATAGCATAGTGGCTTAGTGTGTAAGCTTGGATCTAGACTGCATATATTCAGATCTTGGCTTTTCTGCTTACTTCTCATAAGATTGTTGTGATAATTACATGAATTCACAAAAATGCTTGAAACACTATATGAAGCTAGAAAATGCTCCCAGGGAATGCTAGTTCTTTATTATACCTACATATAATATAAATATTTGTCATTGAAGGTGATGGAAATAATGGGCAAAGCACTGCCCAGATAGTTAGGAGTCCTGTGTGTTCCATTGCTGCCACCATCAACCTCATAGCTATCTGACTTAAAGCCAATTTTAGTTTCAGTTACCTCATGTGTGAAATTGGGATAATAATGTTTTCCTTAGCTACTGTTCACACACATGCATGCCCCAGTGCACACAAACACACAGCGATAGAGGAGGAGAATTAAATTAGTACAGAGATTTTAAATATCCAGAATGATACAAAGAACTTTACAGATGTGGTATGGTGACCTCTTATCATATACACTATGTATATTTAAGCTACGAGAGATTCTCAGGATGAAATATATTTTCTATCTGCATGTTATTTTATGCATTTTGATTCAGATAGGCTATCTAGTATTTCAGCACACCTATTTGTAAGCATTCAGAGCTGAGGTACCATGATTAGCATGATTTTTTCACAGCATAGGAGAGACTGTCCATTCAGTAAATAGTAAATGAAAAAGATGTTTCATTCTAGTGCAATAAATTAATAAGACAGCTAAGATGCCTCATGAATTATCTTTAAATGGTTGATTAATGTTGCTGATTTCCCATATGAGTGTCTTGGGATAATGTCTATGCCAAACAAGTTGAAATTTGGAATGGACATATATCCTGAAAAATTTTGGTATGCCTCAGCAAGAGAAGCAATATCCCAAACCTTCAGAGTGTGACTCTCATCTCAGATCTGCCGTATCCTTTTCAAGAGCTGACAGTAAGTCCCATGGCTCTCTATCTATAAAAACTGAAAATAAAGTGTTATAGTAAGTGTTCAGTGAGTGTTGTTGAATGGATGAATGAATTAGACCTTTGTTGAGGGCGTGTGTATGTGTGTGTTTGAAAATTTTAAGTGAATTCAGATCTGGTAGTCATTACTGAAGGGGAAGAGATGGAAATGTCCCTTTCATTAACCATGGGGAAGAGGAGTCTCTTGCTTTTGCAGTCCCTAAAGTTTTGGCTTGAAGTCTTGCAAAAACACACAAAGTATTGTGGAGAGCCTTAATAACCAGTTGCTGATATAATTCTCTTCAGCCACAATGGTTGATGAACCATTGATGGTTGACTTTTCCTAAGATACGTTTTCAGTGTGCAAGTGGTTAAAGGGGGAAAAAGAATGGACAAGAGCAAGACTGTAAAATTTACACATTAATTGTTTCAACAACACAGAAACCGTCTATTGCTTTTGCCCTTTTCTATAACCTAAAGTTTACTGAAAAAAAAAGTACAGGTTTTTATTAGATAAAGATATTATTGGAATATTTACATTTCAACCTTTAAATGAGGTTATGCTTTCTTTATGGAGCAGAACCCTTCATTTAACTCATCCTTAAAAGCTTATTTTTATTTTCCTAAATTATGGTTAGTAATAGTGATTAAGAGAAGAAACTCTTTAGCCTTGACTATGGTCATATACTATAAAATAAAAATTTCACGACTTGAGACAATAATAATCAGACCTGGAATATATCTGATTGATTGATTGATTGATTAACTATGGAATAAACCATTCTTTTCATAGCTCTTTGGAATAATCCATATCCCCTCCCAGTATACTCCTTGGAGAAAAACCTTTACTTTAATTTTAGTTTTTTAGTACCTTTGTACAGTGCATACTGTTTCCATCCTTGTGCAGGGCTGGTACATGTACGGAACGTGTCTTCATTCCTTTTTCTTCCCCTCTCCCTTCCCTTCCTCCTCTTTCTACCCAGCCTTTGATCCTCTTCTTTTTTGCCTTCTTTTTTCTATTACATGTTTACAATACAAAATGTTTACATTCTTGGTATGGAGACCTTTTCTTAAAGAAAGTTTTTTAATTAAGTGAATGATTTGGAGAGTTCTGGGAACCTTTTAACTATTTAGTATGTGGATTTTTGGAGAAACAGTAGAAATTTACTTCTGTGGATACCTTTAGACTTTCTTTTGAAAAGAGGAAACTGAAGTTCTAAGAATGTGACCCACTTTAGTGGGTGTGATTTCTTAGCTATGGGAACCTTGAGTAAATAAGAGTATTTTCCTATAATTCAAAAATTGGCTGGTCCAAATGAGCTCTTTAGAGACAGAGAAGAATTTTTTAAAAGACCAAGTATCATGTGATGAAGATGATACCATGAAAAATGCTGGCTCATGAGTTCTTTTACAAAAATTGAAATTATTCTTCATGTGTTCATAATAAAGTGGATTTCTAAACCACAGTGGCTTTGCAAAGACAAATTCTTAAATTTTTTTTTATCAATTTGAGAAATTTTTATTTGAAGCTCTCCTACAATGTTCTGTTTACCTGCTTTCCTGAATTCTCAGGAGTCTCTTGTTCCCAAATTCATTGTGAAAACAGAGATGTTCTGAACCTTGGTGAAGCCAAGCTTAGTACCAGTCTAAATTTAATGTAGATAGATAGGTAACAGATGGAACACATTTTTGGGATGTGGAAAAAAGAGTGAGGAAAGAAGGCCCTGAGAGCTGTTGGGAAGAACATCATTGATCCTGGTCATTTATAAATACAAATATTACTGTAGTTGCTACTTCAATATATAATATGTTATTGCAAAGATATTTTGTCTTTCAGTGATAGATATAGGTCCTTTGTATTTCTCCTCCTTATTTCTGTATGTATTTATTTATTTGCATCCCACTTCGGCTACAAAAGAAGTTATAGTGTTTTTCAAGAGAGTGTATAATAAAAATAATACATAATGCAAATGAAAATACTTAGGAAAAACAAGTGGAAAAATTATAGGTAAGAAAATAAGATGGAACCTGGTGTAAAGTGTGTCACAAAATGCTTGACATGAAGTTTTTTATGCTGGATACAGGTCGATTATAAATTTGACTCTGTGCTTTTAGTCATAAATGTGAAGAGGGAACAATTATGTTACATGAATTACAGTACTCAAAAGAAAATAAACTAGTTGCTCAAGAAAGGTAATAGAGGATAAATGCTACCTAATTGGGCTAATGGGGCAAAAGTGTGGTCAACTGTTACAGGCTCATGCATTTTCTAGTAGTTACGGATATTCACTTATTTCTTAAGACATTTTGAATGAATTATTTTATAAGTGATTGTTCTCTCTGGTCTCTAATAGCCTTTGTGGGGGGGATCTATATCTGTCTATCTAGTAATATATGTATTGCCCATGAAAAATAGATTTCTTTCATTCTTTCACTCATTCCTCTACTTCTAGTTACTGTATAGTTACTGTACCTTGTATTTAGAAGCCTCGTGTGTGAAACTTAAATTGACTTCATCCAGTTATAAGCTGGTTCATTGGGCTACACAAATAAATATATATTCAATAGCAATTTATTTCTAAATTTGGTCTTTTGTAGTTAAATTAATGTGAAACAGAGAAAGCTAGAAAAATCCAACAAAAATTGGGACAACACTTGGCAGTGTCTGCTATAAACTATTTTTGAAAATGTAGGGTTTTTCCTCCAATTCAAACTTGCCATTTTCATGTGGTTGATTTTTAAAAACTCATTCAGCATTCAAAAATAACACTGAAATATGTTACCTGTTTGGGTATTTAGGTCCATTAATTTTTTTCCAGTGTTTTTCCAATTAAAATTACATTGACAACATATGGCATCTATTGTGTACTAAAAACTCCCTAATTCATAAAAGAAATGTCAAAGCAGATTGAAGGAAAAGAGAAAGAGTGATTTAATATTCTTCAGTACCATCATAGACTGTTTTCCAAAGTTAAGTTTCTTTGTTTGTAAAAAAATTACAACAAAACTTTAAAAAGAAAGTTTTTACATTTGCCAAGATAATTTATTATGTCCTCTACTGTCTTGTTCATTTAAAATGTTTAGAAACATTAAGCCTTAGGAAGTCCTTATTTACTTAGATATCTCTGCAAAGTTTGTTTTGTAATTCTTGTTACATAAACTGCTATTATATGTAATTTGCTTTATTTTTACAAATGTTAATGTCCCAATATAATGAAGTCATTGGTGACTGTTGTCTTAATATGCCATAAAAGTAACTGAATAAATTTATGAATTGCAAAAAAATTAATAAATAATATGGGCAAACAGAAGAAAAATTGTAAACTTTATTTAGAATATTTTAGATTTAATTAAAAATCAATCAGATAATACAGATTCTATATGCTCTTTCCCCTGACGTTATTGCCTCTATTTTTAATATCACTAGGATTAGCATAGCACATTTGTTATAATTATTGAACTAATATTGGTACATTATTATTAACTAAAGTCCATAGCACAGTTTTATGAGTTTTTTTTAAAGGCAGGGTCTTGTTAAGCAGTTCAGGCTGGCATTGAATTCACCATGCAGCCCAGGCAGGCCTTGAACTGAAAGTGATCCACCTGTCTCAGCCTCCTGATTGGTGGGATTACAGTCATGCACCACCACACTCAGCCAGTTCTGAGTTTTGATAAATGTTCAATGAATGTTCTGTGTCCTTCATTAGAGTATCATCCAGAATAGTTTCACCACCCTCAAATTTCATGCTCGAGCTATTCTCCCATCCTCTTTTTCTCCCCTCTCAGGCTCTTGGCAGTCCAACTCTTTAGTGTTTCTATACTTTTGCCATCTCTAGAATGCCATATTTTTAGAATCATGCATCCTGTAGACTTTCATAATAACTTACTTCACTTTGTAATATGCATTTCAGTTTGCAGCACGTCTTTTCATGGCTTGAGAGCTCATTTTATTCTGGTGATAATATTCTATTTTTCAAATGTACCGCAGTCTAATTATCATCTGACTCATGTGGAGTATTTTACTTCCAGTTTATGGCAATTATGAATTAAATTGCAGTAAACATTCATAGGCAGGTTTGTGTGTGGCCATGAGCTTTCAAATCACCTTGAATTGGGTAAATACCAAGAAGCACAATTGTTGGACCACATGGTAAGCATATGTTCAGTTTTGTAAGATGATGCCAAACTGCCTTCTAAAGTGACTGTCTTTCATTCCCACTAGTAATGAGAGTTCCTGTTGATTTTCATCTTTGCTGCATTTGGTATTGTCATTTTTATGGCTGGCACACATTCTCTAATATTTATTCATTGGCATCTCATTATTTGATTTGCAGCTCCCTAATGACATTAGATACCTTTTTATGTTTATTTGCTATCAATCTATCTTCTCTGATGAAGTGACTATTCAGATCTTTTGCCCATGTTCAGTTATTTTCTTACCATGAAATTTTAACTGATTTTGATTATATTTTGTGCATAAATCTTTAGCAGAGACGTGTTTTTTGAATATTTTCTCCCAATCTATGACTTATCTTTTTATTCTCTTGAGAAATGCTTTTATCTTCATTCTCTTAACATCACAAAACAGATGGTCTTTTTATTTCATAGGTTGTGCTTTCAGTGTTATATCTAAAAATTCATTGCTGAGCTCAGAGTCACCAAGCTCTTACCCCTGTTACCTTCTAGGAATTTTATAGCTTTGAATTTCATATTTAGGTCTAGAATCTCTTTTGATTTAATTTTTATGCACAGTGAAAGGCCTGTATGTATATTCACTTCTCTGCATGAGGATGTCCAGTTGTTATAGCACTGTTAGAAAGAATGTTCTTTCTCCCTTGAGTTACCTTTGCTCTTTTGTCAAAGATCAGTTGAGGGACTGGGGATTTAGCTCAGTGTCATAAGTGCCTGCCTTGCAAGCATGCGGTCATGGGTACCGATAATAAAAAAAGATCAGTTGATTATATTTGTGTACACTATGGATGTACTACAGTTTAATTTTCATCTAACTTGTGCAGATCATTTTACTGGCTACCAATTTGTGAATAAAGTTGCTGTAAACATTTGCATGCAGGTTTGTGTGTGTATATTTTGTATATTTCTGGGCTCTATAGTCTATATCATTAACCTATTTCTTTGTTTTTTTAATCAATACAACCTTGTACAAATTACATTCTTTTTACAGAAATTCTTAAATTTGGATCATGCCACTCTTCCAGCTTTGTTTTTCTTCAGTGTTGTGATGGCTCTTCTTGGATTTTTGCTTGTTCACATAGACTTTAGTATAGATACCTACAAAATATCTTTCAGGGATTTCAATTGGGAATCTATTGATTCTACAGATCATATTGAGAAGAATTGAGTTCTTTCCAAGTCTTTCTATCCAGGGACATTGATCGTCTCTGTATTCATGTTGATGTCTTTTATTTCTTTCATTATAGTTTTATAGGTTTCCCTATAAATTTCCCTGTAAATTTCTTTACTTTCATTTCTTTGCTAGCATTAATGAGTTAAAGTCCAATAAGAGAGGGACATTTTTTGTTCTCAATCTTAAAGGAAAAAGCAGATAATTTCTTATCTTTAAGTATGATGATAGCTGTATATGTATTTTTTGTCAATATTCTTTGCCATGTAGAGAGAGTAGGTACCTTGTATTATTTTGCTGATTTTTAAAAATCATGAATGATTTTAGATTTTAGCAAATGCTTTTTCTGCATCAATTGATATGATATGGCTTTTCTTTTTTAACTTATAGATTTACATTAATTTATTTTTGAATATTGAATCAACCAGGCATATCTAGAATAAATCTCACTTGGTCCTGCCATAGGATTTTTTTCTATATTTGTTTGTTTTGCTAGTATTTTGTTGCAGACATTTGCATTTATATTCATAAGGATTGGTCTGTAATTTTCTTACAATAACTTTATTTGGTTTTGTTGTTAGAGTTATGCTTGCCTCAGAATGAGTTAGGAAGCATGCCCTCTGCTTTTATGTTCTGGAAGAGGTTATAGAGCATTGGTAACTTTTCTTTCTTAAATGTTTGGTGAAATTCACCAGTGAGCCCTTCTGGTCTGTGTGCTTTTCGTTTTGGAAGATTATTAATTATTCAATTTCTTTAATAGATATAAGCCTATTAAAATGATCTATTTCTTCTATAATTTTGGTAGTTTATATATTTTAAGTAATAGCCCCATGTGATTAAATTTATCAATATTTTAGGCATAGAATTATTAATAATATTCACCTATTAGCCTTTTAATATCCACAGCATCAGTAGCGGTTGTCTACCATTACAATTCTTATATTAATAATTTGTGTGTTCTGTTTTTCTTGGTTAGCTTGGCTAGATATTTTATATTTGTGTTCTTTTTGAAGAACCATCTTGAAGATCTGTTGGATCTATTTAATGATTTTGTTTTCAATTTTATTTCTGTTCCAACTTTTATGATTTACAGTATTTCCTTATGCTTTCTTTACATTTATATTACTTTTTCTCTAGCTTTTTTTTGGTGGGAATTTAGATTATTGAAATGAGAGTTTTTTCTCTCCCTTCCTCCTTTAACTCCCTGCACCCATTCTTCTGTAGTACTAGGAATGAAACCTAGGACTTGACATATCCTAATCAAGTGGTCTACTAGGGAGCTATACACTTAACCTGCATGTGTTTGTAGAAGTGATTATTAGTATTTGCAAGTGATGAGAAATCGTTGTTTCTGTTGTGGGTTTTCAGTTCAAATCCACTGTGGTTTGGTAAGTCTTTGTATGATTTGTGTGTTTTTAAATTTATTAGAAATATTTTATGAATGTCAGATCCAGTTGATAGACAGTGCTATTCATTCAAACTACTGTATATCCTTCCTAACTTTTTGCCTAATGGATTTGTAGATAATGATGGATATTATTATATGCATCTGACTGCATATTTTTACATGAAGTTCTGTCAGCTTTGGCCTTCAAAGATTGTTATGTCTTCTGGGAGAACTGACACTTTATCATTCTATTATTTCCCTTTTTATCCCTGATTATTTTTCTTCTCCTGAAATATGTTTAGTATGAAATGTGGCTACTTTCATATTTTTCTTTTGTAAATTTAAATTAAAAATGATAATCTATATGTAAGAACATAAAAATTATACATATTTATGGGATGATATGTGATGTTTTGATAAACGTGTTTTGTGTAATGTTTTATCTCAAATATATCTCTTCATATTCATCAGTTCTTTATAGTAAAAACATTAAAAATTTTTCAAGCTTTTTTTGAAATACACAAATCATTATTATCTACAGTCACTACTGGACAGTAGCATCCTAGAATTGTTGCTCCTATCTAACTATAGCAGTAACCACTGGTCAACCTCTCCCCACCCCATACCCACACTGTACTGTCAGCTTACACAAGGAGTTGTCAAAACATAGAATAAATATTAACATTTTTTTTAGTTTATTACAGTGAAAGATTCGTTGACATTCCCCTCTAAATATTTTTTCCTCGCATTGAACACACCTGTCTCATCATTGGTGCCACTTTCTTGAAGTCCTTTTTCATGTCTTTGGTTGGGTTTTCATGGCTGCCTCCATATCCTGAGTTGACCTGAAATATGTATCTTTCATGGTTATTTGCATTTTGGGAAAGAACCAGAAGTCACACAGTGACAGATCTGGTGAATGAGGTAGATGAGGATACACTGTGATGTTTTATGAGCTTACCTTTCCATTGCATGCCACTCGGCAGGAGTATTCATAATTTTTAAAATTATAGCTCCTAAACACACAAAAGACAACTTCCAGAACTGATTCAGAAAGTAGCTAGAATGATGGGATAAGTATACTCAAAACAAGGAGTAATATTCTGAGGGGGTTAATGCTAGAGTCTTTCACTGTAATAATTCTTTATAAAATTTAACCACATATTGTGAGTTTTGATCAGCCCTTATATAAGATCACCTTCTTAAGATTCTACATATGAGTGAGATCATACAATATTTGTCTTCCTGTTTCTGGCTTATTTCACTTTGCATAGTATTCTACAGTTCCATACATGTTGTTATAAATGAGTAGACTTCATTCTTTTTATGATTGACTAGCATTCCTTGGTGTATAAGTAGCACATTTTTGTTATCTACTCATCAGTTAATGGACATGGGAGTACACATGTCTCTTGACTCATTGCCTTTATTTACTTTTTTATGTAAAGAGAAGAAAGAAAAGAAAAGAAAAGAAAACAAAACAAAACAAAATAAAATGGAATAAAGGGTAGCAACAATACAGAATTCCAAGGAAAAAAGGAAAAGAACAACAAAAAAAAAACCTAAGAGATTATTACTTGACAAATTACATACTAACTTCTTGGAAATAATTGTAAAATTATAAAGTTAAAACATGTAAAGTAGACATTCAAAGAGTGAGTCTGTTAACAGTTCTGTTCCACGATCTGACAAAAAAAAATAGCAATATGGTCATCCATCTTACCCATTCAAATATACATGCAATTATATCAAAAGGGTAAAATTAAACACAACAAAATAGAACAAAGTGGATCACAAGAAAACAATGTAAGACACATAAATTCCCAAACTAGACAATTGGAGATATTCACTCTCTAACGTATTGACTCTTGTTTTCTTCCAAATAGTTGTCCATATTGTCACATACAGGGAATTCACATGAAACAACATAGTATGGAATTGATCTGAGCAGGACGAGGAGGGCATGTCAGGTCTTCAAGACCAGAAAATAGGGAAGCTGAGAATGGCTATCATAGTGTCTCTCATTCTCCTAAAAACAGTTGTCCATACCTTCATTTGTGTTGAACTTAAACAAAACAAAACAAAACACGCTAAAATCACTTTGAACAAAGAATGATAATTTTGCTGGATTTCATATCATGACATTATGGAATCAGCACTGGGTACTGTAGTGTCTCTTTGTCTTCAAAGTAGTTGTTCATTTCAACATGTGTTACATATAGTTGGTTCTCGTAAACTGTTTATAAGCTCTACATATGCATGAGTCTCTAAATGTATATCTATCCTTTATGTATTAGAGTTAAAAACAAAACACAGCAAGATAAAACAAAAAAATTCCTAGAAAAGCACGAAGCAAAAAAGTCATATATAACCACAATACAAGGTTGATGTACAATGGTTACCATGATGTCTCAGTATATAACAACATTAATAAAAACAAAGCATTGGGGACATTATAAAACTTCAAAAGCAAGTAATAATCAAACTAGAGTGGGTATCTTAATGAATCTTGTCATCTTCAGTGTAGTTGCCTATACTCTTAGACTTGATGCTATCAATCATAAAAGATTTAAATAAAATCAGTCAATATAAAGTAGCAATCTAACAACACAGATTCAAATAAGATCAGTCATAATAAGACAGTATAAGTTCGAAAGGGCTTCAGATTAAGTTATAGGAAATGAGGGATGATTACCATAATTTGTCCTCTTATTTTTGGGATAGCTGACCATGTCCTCAAGTCTAGCGTAAATAGACAAACTGGAACAGCACATAATCCATCCAGGCAGAGTGATGAGAATAATGTAAATTTTAAATCTTGTTGCCCAATTGACAATATCCTCTGCCTTCCTTTTATAGACAATTCCTCCCCTTTCACTCCCATAGGGTGCACTGCTTGTTTTGGGTCCCACTGCCTCCCTATATAGAGCATCTCAATGGACCCTATCTCCTGATCTATTCTGCCTGTGTTTCTCTCTGTTAATATTTCAAGGCCATCTATACTAGAGATTACAGCCAATCTTGTCTGCCTTATTTCTGCTATTCTGTTTTTCTGCCATTGGTTGTCTATTTTTCTGTTCCACTCCACTGTCTGCCCAGTTCACTGAGCCCTCTCTGCTATTGTTCCTGAAATGCTCGTATTCTTGTTCTCTCTCTCTCTAAAATGTCCTTTACTATTTTTTGTAGGGTTGGATTGGTGGTCACAAATTCTACCAGTTCCACTTTTTCATGGAAGCATCTTGTTTCTCCATTAATTTCTAGAGAGAGTTTTGCAGGATATGTCAATCTGGGTTGGAGGT
>PVJX010015050.1:0-43448 GCA_004027295.1 Dolichotis patagonum
TTTTCATTGTGTCCTTGTGTGGGGTAATCTTGTCTTCATTTAATGAATTTGGGAAAAAAATCTTTTAAATTTTTTTTAAGAATTGGAAAAGTGAAAGCATTAGCTAACCTTTAAATTTTTTACTCTTTTTTTAAATTCATCAGTGAAGCCATCTTGGTTGTTTATAATGGGAGACGTTTTATTTTTGGTTCAATACTATTGCACATTATTAGCCTGTTCTGTTTTTCTGTTTCTTTGTGAATCCATCTCATTAAGGACTTCACATGCAGGGAGCTGTTCACTTCCTTTCGGTTAATAGATTTATTATTTTGTGCTTGTTCATAATTATCTCTAGTGACTCTTTGTATGTGTCAGTTGTACTGTTTTCTTTTTATCTCTGTGTTTGAATCTCATCTATTTTCCTTAGTTGGGATAATTTTGTTAATTTTCTTTATTTTAAGTCTCTATTGTATTTATTTCTGCTCTTATCACTATTAAATATTCCCTTCTACTTTTGGGGGGTATTATTTGTTTTTGTTCTTCTAACTCCTTGAAGTGAAAAATAGAATACATGTTTGAGTTATTTATGCTTTTATCATGCACGCATTAGCTTTTATAGACCTCTCCTTCCACCCACTTTTATCATGTCATATAGGATTTGGAATGTTGGGTTGCCGTTTTTGTTAAGTTTTAAGTTTATGAAATATGCTCACAGCCTGATATGTCAAAATTTTCTATCAATGAATCAATTGTGAAAAGTCTGCATAGAATATTTGGTGGGCATGCACTCTCCCAAATTTCCAATGTGTTCAATCCATGGATAGCACAGACCATGTTCACTAAAATTTTTCTGGACATTAATCGTGATGATGCCCCACAATCACAGAGAGGCTCACAGAGTGACGCTCCTGGAGAGGGGAAGCTTTTCCCAGGCAGGTCTGACAGTGGCTTTCGCTGCTTGAGAGACACTAAGCCATGTGCCAGAAATTTATTGTGATATTGGAAAATCAGAATGCTTTCTTATCAGCTTACTAGAAAAGGGACAGAAAATAAATCAGAGGACAGTTAAATGACATAAACGCAATAGGGTCATTATTACATACGGAGATTATTTCACTTTTTCCTGTTATATGATTTAATCAAGTTCTTTTTGTTTTGTTTTGCTTTGTTTTGTTTCAAACAGGGTCTCATTATGTAGTGCAGGCTGGCTTTGAATGTACTTTTGTAGCCCAGGCTGGCCTCAGAATCATAGCAATCTTCCTGCCTCAGCCTCCCAAGTGCTGAGATTACAGGCGTGTGCCATCACAACTGGCTAACGTAGTTCAAAAAGCGTTTTAAACATGTTTCTTGTGTGCTGAAGGCACTCTAATCAAATGCTATAATACAAAAAAACCCTCTACATTCAAGAAATTAATATTTCACTTCAAAGCTTCTGTCTTCCTTTATAGTTCTCATCAAGATTCATTGATGATCCCTACGCTCAAGGGCATTTCCTGAGGCAGTTCCCACCAGAGCATAGAGTATAGCAGAAACTTGATTCTCCTATTTGAAGGAAGGAAGGACTGCTGGTCATCTCGGCCTATACAGAGGACTCAGTTTGTCAGGAGGAATACTTGGTACTCACATGTTCAATGAATCACAAAATTTCCCCATTTTCTAATAACCCTACTTCCTAAAATGTTGTGGTTGTATTCACAACTCCCTGACTGTAGGTTTATTATCTTGTCTTTTCTTTCAAATACAGCAATGAGTTTCCGTCTCATCTTCCTGAATTCACTCTGACATATAGATAATCTCCTAACCTCACCTCATCCCACTACTACTTCTATATCTTTTCCCAAACAATACTGGCCTTTTCCCTAGTCCTCTATACCTTATTGCCTCCTCCCCGCTCAGGGTCTTTGGCCATGTTACTTACTCTTATTAGAATGATCTTATTTCCCTTTTCAGGTTTCTTGACACACTCTTCCTCATCGTTTTATTCTCAGTTCAAACAGAATTTGTTCAGGAATATTTTGTCCAATATTGTTATCCTAGGCAGAATAATTTCTCAGTTATCTGAGAAATCACAGGGTAAGCACTAAAAACCTACCAATCCTTTCTAGAGCTCAATCCCTACTTGGGACATTGATCAACCTTGTATTTGAATTATTAGCACCCTTCTTGAGCAGATTAAGTGCATTGTGATAGCTTGATCAACAAAATCCTAATTGAGATTCTAGGTAAACTGTTTCCAGATGTCTCCTTTAGGAACTTCATATATCATAGTTAAGAATCGGGTCCTTTGCTTGGACAGTCATTGAGTGATTAGCATATGTTGATAATAGAGTGCTGTGACAGTCTGTGTGCCTCTCTAAGTCAGCTCTCATAATGCTATGGAATAGGATGTAAGCAGAACAAGTTTTGGAGAAAATGAGACTTTCATTTGGTTAGTAACAAGAAAAGGTTGGAAGAGAGGGCATGTTTGCATTTTATTTTATTTATTTTTAAAACTAAGGATTTTTTAAGCCACACTGATAAACACATTGATTGTACATATTAATAGTTTATAATTAACTTTTAGAAGCAAAATTGGTGTCAGGTTAATCAGTACATTGTGGGGAAGAGTATACGGCGTCTTTAAAATTCTTTAACTCAAGCAACTGGGATAATAATATGCCCAGACTTTAGGGTGAAAATAATATCACTAGACAAATACCATTATGCTTCTTCTTTGGCTCTCTTTCCAGGTGTATGTAAACACTGATCTGTTTTCTAGTATAATTGGTGTAGTTTATGGTTTTTTCTAGCACTCTAATGATGCTGGGGAATATTTTGTTGCATCACAGAACCGCATGATCTAAAATATAGTTCAAAGATGCACCAAGCCAGAAAAAAAAATCAAGTCATATTTATGATAGGGCAAAGCAGCTCCTGCATTTTAAAAGACTTTACTTTTAAAACCAGTATTCATTTCTGTGTTTTACTAGAATAAGGGCAATGCAGTTGTTAATAGATCCATGAGGCATAATGTTCTTTTTACAGTAAATTTTGAAAAGATTGTGATATTTATTTAAAATGCTTCTAAAATATATTTATGTCCTTTATCTATTATAAGCCATTTTAAAGGAAAACACTCCAGTTGAATGCAATGTAAGTTTATTTGTTCAGAATGAAGGTTTGAATCACAGACTTAAGGTTTAATGTAATTTATCAGCAGTTAATGGAAATAATAAAATGAAATAAAATACTCCCTGTGAATCTCCACATGAGGATGGCAGATTCCACATTCAAATTGTGATAAAGTAGTTTTAAAATACCCATAAACAAGGTCAAGGGTTTCAGAGTATGGAGCACCACAGGATAGACTATTTCAATATATGTGGAAGAGATTAAAACAGATGGAAAAATGATTTGTAAAAGAGATGTTGAGAGGAAAAGCCAGTTTACTCCATGGGCATCACAGGAGACTCAAGACACAGAAATGAGGAAGGAAGACACAGTTGATCCCATGCACAGAAGGCAGAAGAGCTCTAATGAATATTTTCCATAACACGTTACTGCAGGGGTACCACTTAGCACTTCGTGTGTTGATTAAGTACTTTTGCCTCAACCACTAACCAGCACTGAGGCCGTGAAAAGAGACTCCCTTTGTGAGTTTTGATGTCCATATCTATCATTGAAATCTTTCTTAAATCTTTTTTGGGGTAAGCAAATGAGATAATGTAATGGCAACATTTTACCCTGATGTTTGGTATATGAAATAAGATACATGATGGATGAGTTGTTTTATTAGACTATGCTTCCATATCACAGGAAGATACTGCAAAAGGAAGAGGAAAAAGGAAAGTTCTTGAAACTGAAAATCTTATAGCTATAATGTCTTAAGACTCCTTAATAACCTCAATGAATATCACAAACATGCGATAATATTTAGAATATCTGTAAGAATGAAAGTGAGGAAAAGGGACCTAGAGGGGTGGGAAGGAGGCAAGGGGCAAGGAACAGGGTTTAGAAAAAGAACCAAGGTGTAATATGTGTGTGTTCCCGCTCCTCAGGTTATCTGTAAATTGCGTGTAGTGAAAATACATGCTAATTAATAATAAATTGTAACAAATTATTAAAAGGTCCAAAATCAAACTTAGTAAAATTGGAGAGAATATTAAGGTTATCTTTTGGAAAGTGAAACAAATACCACAGAAAAAGGAAAGAAAATATATGAATCAGACCAGTGAGTTCAACATTTAAAAATATTCCAGAAAAGGCAGTATAAAAACTGGAAAGAAGTAAACTCCCAAAACAGTTTTAAGAACCTCAGGATTATCTCTCAGAATTTAAAAGGATGCTATACACCCCACAAAATGGAAGGAAAATAAAGTTGCTAACCTTCATAATGAAACTTCAGTTAAGTAAGTAAGAATAAACACCAAAAAAGTGACACAAAGGCAAAGTGGCAAATGTCAGACATCAGTGCTGATAACATCAAAGATTTCAGATAAAATTAACGCAACTTAGATTCCTGTACCTATACAAGCTGATATCCAAATAAAAGAGCCCCTAACAATAGTTTCATGTATTTGAGGACTCTTGAATTTACCTCCCCTGCAATTTTTCTTGGGAAACAACCAGATGTTGTGTTTCAGTACATCAAAAGAGCGAAGCAAAAAGAAGTAATCATGTTTGAGCAGCAGTGGATGCAGAAAAGCACATTGCACAAGAGAAGCCCCAAGTTACTACCATGCAGCATGTATAGAGAGTGCCCAGGAATTTGGGCAAATGCAGAAGAAAACTGTGTGAACAGTACAAAAGAAAAGCTTGGAAATTTCTAGAAGTATCAATATAGCACATCAAGATGCTAGACCTATCCCGAAAAAGGTGACCTCATTGAAATAAATCTAAATTATTTAAGTAGCCTCAACAACACCAAGTGTACTAGGTGACAAGTTCTAGGTGTGACCAATAATATGGCAAATATTTAAATTTTTAAATATTACAGAAGAAAACTCATTGCCATTAGTCTGTTCTTAAAACTCTCACTTCAAGCACACTTTTGGCATCGTCCTTGCCACTTTCTGAGTTTTGGGTCTTTAGAACTTTCCCGAGGGTTTTTGGTTTCACTGTCGTGGCTCCCTTATTGTCCTGAATTGATTCACAGTATTTACCTTTCCTGATCAATTTGACAATGGGGAAGACCCAGAACTCATAGTGCCAGGTCCTGTGAGTAAGGTAGATGAGGACACGGCATGATATTTTTATTGGACAGAAATTCTTATACCAGAAAGGCTGTGTGACATGGAGCATTGTCACTTTGGAGGAAAAAACACTTTGTCCATTTCTTAGGGTATTTTCTTTGCAAATAGTTTCTTAAACACTTTAATAGAGCCTTATAAGCTTCAGAGTCCACAATAACTCCCGGTACAAACTCAGCTCCAGCAATTTCGCGAACACACAATCAACATTGTCTTGATGTTGGATCTTGATTTATGTTTTTCGCTTGCACAAGAAAAAATTGGATTATTTCCACTGAGATTTCTAAACCTTGGTCTCAGGGTCATAACCATAGGTCCAAATATCATCACCCATGGTGGCATATGGAGAAAGCTGGAATCTCAAGTGGCATGAGAGTGAAATTCCAAAGAAATTGACAAAATTTTATGCTAATTCTTTGCTCATTATCCATGATTTTTGCTATATTTAAAAAATCTGTTTTAGTGCATGTTTCAGCACATAATGATTCTATTCATTGAAGTGAGTTGCTGCATGTGTACGATGCATTGTGATTCTCTTTCCATGCCTTTCTCCTTTCGTCCTTCCCTACTTATCCCTCCATTTCTTGGGCCTCTTGTCTTCTGAAAAAGAGCGTACCTTAAAACACCACTTTTGTTTAACCTCACAACTGACGACATCATACCGTTCAATCTTGTCACACATCATTACTAAGGGTCTGTGCACTGCTTTCCACTTGCTGTTTCTCATACCGCCTCTCCGTCTTTGTACTGGGTGAACTTATCAGCTGCACTCATCTTATGTTTTACCGCATCTCACTGATGCTCATTGAACACATGACTATGCATTCTCCTGTAAATTCACGGATATCTAGAAGACATCTAAGCTTTCCAGACTACGCAGTAGAAGAGTTGGCAAAGCAAACTTTTTTTGTACCATCCATTTTGGCTCACATAATAAAGAATGTGTATTGTTGGGCAAAAAGTCAAAGATAAAGTATGGTTGATGAAATAAGAAGCATTGGTTCAAGAACACTGCTTAACATAAAGACAGCAAGAGCATAGAGGAATTTACACTCGGAAGGATGGGAAGACTAAGTAAAGGATAAAGGTGTCCTAAATCTTCATTTACCATAATATGAAGTTCACTATATTTAAAATTGACACATCAATAAATAGAAATGTAAACTTTATGTTTAGAAAAATTGAGGTAAGCACCAAAATGAACAACAATAACAAAGCCTCTTTTTAAGACAGGGTCTCACCATATAGTTCAGGAGGCTGGCCTTCAACTTGCTGTGGAGCCCACGCTGGCCTTAAATTCTCAGCGATTCTATTGCTGTAGCCCCCCCCAACTGCTGGAGTTACAGGCCTGAGCCATCATGCCTGGCAAGAATACTTATTTTTATATAGTCAATTTTTTTATGACTGAGTGTCTTTGGGAAGTAGATATGTAGGTGATAAATTTTGGAAAAAAGAGTAATTTTTTTCAATTTTTATTAATACACATTTCCAAAATATAATGATTACTTTTATTGTGGGGAGTTGGCATATGCACATAACACAGCTTGATTCTATTACGTCTGCCCTCCATCTCTTGATCACCCTCACATTTGCAAAAGATTTCTGTTTGCTAACACCTGTTTTTTATTTTGCTGTTTAATCATACATTGAGATTCTCCTAAAAGAGAAAGGCATTACTCGTGTCTCTGTGTCTGACTTATTTCACTTAAAGTAATAGTCATGAGGTACAGCTATTTTCCTGAAGATCACAAAAGTTTATTTCGCGTTATAGCACAGCAGTGCTCTCTATATAAATACCACATTTTCTTTATTCGTTCATCTGTTCATAGAAATATAGGAGGCTTCCAAGATTAAGATACCATGGATTGCTATAAAAAGGCTATATATGTATCACTATAATATTAACTCTTTCAGGAAGATACCTAGTAGGATAAATGCTGGGATGAATAGAATTTCTGGTTTTGGAAGGAATCTTCATATTAATTTCCATGGTGATTATACTAGTTTATGTTCCTACTAACAATGTAGAAAAGTCTCTTTTTCCCAATAGCCTCACCAGTATTTATTATTAGATTCCTTGATGATAGCCATTCTTTTTGGAGCACTAGAGTATCTGAATATGGTTTCTGTTTACATTACACTAATGCCCAGCCATATTAAACAGTTTTTCATGTATTTATTGGCAATTTGTATTTCTTCTTCTGAGAAGTGTCTATTCATTTCAGTTACTCATTTTTCATGGGGTCTTTTATTTTGGAAGACTCAAAAATTTTGAGTTCTTTACATACCCTGGATATCATTTCTCTATCCAAATTACACCTGATGAACTCTTCCCTTTCTACATATTGTCTCTTCACTCTATTGACTGTTTCCTTTTCAATGCAGAAACTTTCAGTTTAATATGATACCATTTGTTGATTCTTGATGCTATTTCTTGTGCAACTGCATTTCTGTTCAGAAAGTCTTTGCTTATGCCTATGACTTCAGGAATTTTACCTATCTTATCTTCCACAACCTTAACTGTTTCCATTTTAATAGTCAGATATTTGTACAATTTTTGTTTTAGTTTAGTGCATGGTAAGAGATATGAGTGCAAAGTCAATCTTCTGCATAACCACTTTTCCCAGAACCATTTGCTAAAGAGGCTACTTTTCCTCTAGTGTATGACTTTGGGCTCTTTGTCAAAGATCAGGTGGTCGAATGTGTTTGGAGTTGATTCTTTGCCCACCAAGTGTCTGTTTTTGGGCCAGTACAATACTGTTTTATCACTGTAGCTTTGTATATAAATTCAAATTTGGAATGGTAATACCTTCTGTTTATTCTTGTTACACTGAATCTCTTCTGGTTCCATATAAAGTTTAGCACTGTTTTTCTCTAGTTCTGTGAGGAATGCTGTTGGTATTTTGATTGCAATACATAAGTTTTGGAAGTATAGCCATTTTGACAATATTGGTTCTGTTTATCCAGAAACAAGGACAAGGGATGACTTTCCATTTTCTGACATACTTTTCAATCTTTTTTAGAATACCATTTTTTTAATTTTAGAGTTCTTTTGCTTCCTTGGTTTGGTTAATTCATAAATCTGTAACTTTTCTTTGTGCTATTGTGAAGTGTATAGTTTTTCTAAATTCTTTCCTGGTAGGTATGCTAGTGTGCAAGAATGGTATTTTTCCACCTGTTTTGATTTTCTATTGTGCTACACTGTTGAATTTGGTTCTTAATTCTTGGAGTCTATTGATGGAATTTGGGGGGTCTTCTATGTGAAGCATCATGTTCTCTGCTGGTAATAATAATTTCACTTATTTTTCTCTTCATATCCTTTGCATTTCTTTCTTTTCCCTGATTGTTGTGCTTAATATTTTGAGTAATATATTGGAGAGAAATAACAGTAGTAAACATCTTTGTCTTCTTTCTTGTTTTATAGTAAAACTTTTCTGCTTTTCCTCATTTAATATTACGATGGCAAGAAGTTTGTCATAAATGAGTTTTTATCAGATTAAGATAAGTCTGTTCTATCTCTATTTTCTTTAGACTTCTTTTTTATCACGAATGACTATTGGATATGGTCAAAAAGCTTTATCTGCATCTATTGAGATGATCATGGGATTTTTGTCCTTACTTCTGTCTATATGATTCATTACATTTATTAATTTTATATGTTGAACTTTCCTTGCATCCCCTGGTTGAAGTGTACTTGACATGATGTTTGATTTTTAATTTATTTTTTATACCATTTTCCAGTATACTTTGTGAAAGCATCCCAAACAGGGGAATTTATTGTTGTGAATCTACAAATTAGAAAAACAGTGAGTTCAAGTAAAATGACTAATAATATACTTCATGTTTCCTAGAAAAACAAGAATGGTTCAAATCGAAACCTACTACTTGGAATGAAATCATAAAGCAGAGTGGATATGGATAATATTGAGACAAAAAAATACAATACAAAGAATCAATGTATCAAAGAACTAGTTCTTTGAAAGAACAAACAAAATAGAAAAAATTGGCAAAACTCACTAGAAGAATAATAGAATGAAATCAATGCAATTAGAAATACAAAAGTTGAAATACAACAGACACTATCAAAATCTGGAAGATCATTAATCAGTAACTACTATGAAAGTTCAAACAAATGGAATTATCTCACACAAAAGTGCAGATTCTTACATGCATATGAATAACAAAAACTTAACCAAGAAGATATAAAAACTACTAACAACTCAATAATAGGCAATACTTTTTAAGTACTTTAGTACCTTTCTTATTAAAGAAACCTACTAAGAAAAGCCCAGGACTTCATGGATTCACCAGTTATTTTAATCCCAATACTGAATATTGTAATCTCTTATCTCATCCTCCTTATGGCTCAGAAAAGTGTGTTGATAATCCCACTGATATGTTATTGGAATCCAGGTGAATTAATTCCAGTCTACCACTTCCAGTGCAACTCATGACAAGTGTAGAAACCAAGACATATTCATAGTTATGGACAACCAAGGGTTCCTGAGTCCATTCTAGGTAAGGACACATGGAACTAAAGGCCTTGTTCTAGGGCCTACCTCAGAATTTATTACCTTGTGGAGAAAGGAGTGGCTTAAGGATGAGTGACAGTGAAGATGGCAGGAAATACATGAGCAAGATGAGCTGAACTGGCCAATTGGAGAATAATTACCTATGGAATATGCTGGGAGAACAATATGCAGAAGGACCAGTCTGCATAACTCAATTAGGGTAGCATTTGAATGGTTTTAAGAAGCTGTTGCTTCAATTTCTGATATGTAAACTTTTGTGCCTTGGGAAATCATAAGCCCTTATCTTGTGGCTCAAACCCAGTTGACATTCCTGGAGCTATTTGGCTCTGCCATCCCACTGTGCTCAATCATTTTATACTGAACACAGTGTGAGGAAACAGGAAGCCTTCAGCTGGCCTCAAGAGTTACATATCAGTACCTTAGCCAGCCTTACTTGTATTTCTTAGAGACAATTGAAGGGAGAAGGACATAGTATAGCCAACTCTATACATGTTAGTACATAGAGACAGGCTTCAGTTTAATCAACGCTGACACAAATTGTTCTGTGTTCAAGAGGAATCACAGAGCTTGTCTCCTCCAACCCGTGAATTCTACAACAACTTCAATGTAACACAAACACTCCTCAAACTTGTTAATAAAACTGAAAGGGAAACTTAGTTTAATAGGGCTTAAACTAACACACACACAGACACACAGGCACAGCCACACAAAATATAGAACAAAGTTTCTATGCTTCTGACAAAGTAAAGAAATTTGTAAAGAAATTAGTTACAAACCATTACATTAAATAATATATTTATTGTTGAAAAAATAAATAACAACCTTGAAGAGATTTAACTGCCTGTCTTCATAACTGAATAATAGAGGTGTATATTTACATTTTCCATTATTTAAATAACATTGCATTTCCAATATTCCACTTCTGCCTAATTCTTGTTTGGCTACTATATGCACTTAGGGACAATAGGATGATTTCAATTATTCTGTTAAAACATTTTGTTGCTTAATTCTTATTTGGTTGCTATGTCCATTTTAGGAACTGTAGAATGCTTTCCATTAAGCTGTTAAAACCTTTTATTGAACTAAAATGTGGATATTTAAAGAAATACTATTCTATAGTGATTTGAAGAAAATAAGAATCATATTAGTGTTTTCAATGCTTAATCCTTTATTTTCATTTTATCTACCTTTTAAGTTCTTTGATTTCTAGAATATTCTTGTAGGCCTTTTCCAAATGTTAGACTTCAATCTGGATCAAACAAGTTTTAAAAATGACCTTAAAGTTTTTAGATATCATTCTGAGCCCTCCCCAGCTGTTAATATTGCTTATCGCTAGGCCTCTGTGGGACAACTGCTTGGATTATAGCTCTTTCTTCCTTAGGTTAGAAATCTGTCTAGGATAATGAAAAGAAGGTAAAGACAGCTAGCATCTTAAACACGTGTGGTGAGTTAAAAGGCTCTCATTCATTCACATATTCTAGTACCAGGCATAAATATATGAGTTTGACCCTGCCTGTAAAGTAGTATATTAACAAAGAGATGAGGAAGAACAAGCAAGAGACAAGTGCCAGTGAGCCAGTAAGGTGAAATGGAGGAAAGGACTCTTTCAAAGTGGATCAGAACATGAATTGGGTAAGGACAGAATTATTGTACAGAGTGAACTGAGGGGACAAACCTATGGGAGGTTTAAGAGCTAGGCCAGAAGGGGTTCTCCACATGAAAGGTATCCCGGTATAAGGTGCAGGGGTCAAAGGAGGGTACTGGTTTCTGGGCAGGGTAGTCACATGAGCAGCAGTCTGGCTTTAAGTGCAAGCCCCTAAATGAGGTAAGAAGGACGGCCGTTCAAGAAGGTGGCAGGCACAGGGTTTTGGAGCCCCAAAGGGGTAGGAAAGTTATCAGTGCTGATTTGAGAATGGAAGTGGAAGTGATGGGAGATTAATTCCACAGGAAGTGAAAAAAAATAGTTCAACATATTAAATATAATGGGAGGGCAAAAATGTGATACACATAGCAAAGGTAAAATTAAACCCTGTTTTACGGAACTGAAATTACAGGTATTATTTAGTATATGAACCTATGTATACATATATGAACATACATATATATCATATTATAGATATATCATATATGTGTTAATACTAATATAATACATAACACAATATGATGTCAAAATAATATATATTACTAATGTATTCTCATATCCAATATATTATTATATATAATATATAATAAAATATATAATGGTGTGTTATGTAATAATGATTATAAGTTAATATTTATATATACATAAGCATACATACATGTATATCCATAAATATTTATATATACATATATGTGTGTGTATAAATATATATGTATATATATATATATACACACACACATACAAACTGGAAAGTTTGTATTTTTGTGTGTAGGTGTACATTCAATAAGAGATTCTCAGATGAATGCTACTTATAGTTGTGAGACTATCTAGTACTCAAACCATGATTTCTAGCACCATTTTACATCAAAGTAATAGAAATCTTTGTTGAAATGAGTGTTTCTGGGGCTGATGTAGGGACACATAGAAAGGCCCAGATGCTTTGTTTCTGAAGATTTCAAGGGGATTATGTTGGCCAAAGTTGGAACAATGTGAAAATCACAATAAACAATGGTGGCTTAGTTTATAGTGCATTAAATACTATAGGAACTGATAATATAACATAGCCTATAAATACATTGAAAGTGAAATGAAGAGCAAGGTATTTGGATGGTTTGAAAGTCACTTACCATAAACAAACTAATAGCTACAAAGGGGAAACAAATAGCTTCACAACAAGGAAGGAAAACTTAAGGCACAGTAATAAATTAGGTAATTTTACTAGTGATGGAGTAAATTGAAATTGGTACTACGTTACAGGGTGGACTGAAATGACGCAGCATCATCTGGGTGATATTCCTGTAAAGATCCTCAAGATGAATTGAAACCTGAAGAACCATCAGAAAATACAAATAGAGAGACAATTTACCCGATCTTAGGCTTATGATATTGAAAAGTGTCAAATCAATAAAAATCAAGGTCACACAAAGGAAATGTCCTAGTTTGAGGGAGACTGTTGAAATTTACTACTGGATACAGTGTATCATTTTGGGCTGGATCTGTTCAATATAAAAGGCAGTTTGTAGAGATAGTTGGTAAAATTTTAATTAAAAGTCAAGGATTATGTATTCATAACCTATCAATGTTAATTTCTTAAATTGGTGGCTGTGCTATGATTCTGTAGGAAAATATATTCATTATAGGAAATACACATCAAACTGTTTAGGAGAGACAGAGAATTGTTCCAGAAATGTACTCTCAAATGCTTTAAGTAAAAGAGTTATGTATCATATTTATAATTTTTATTACTTTAAGTATGCATAAAAATAATGTCTACATACACACACACACACACACACACCAAGGATGTAGGATTGCTATACAATATTAGTCATTCTGTTGGTGCCCCAGAAGTATTTTCAAGTATTTCTAGAAGATGGAAGAAATATTGGCTTATTGACTATATTAGCTTTCCAGTTGCTAGGACCAAATATATACCTAGCAACCCTATATTAAAGAAGAGAGTGGTATGTGGGGCTTATGTTTTCTGAGTATTCTGTCTATATTTGGCTCCAAGGCAGAAACACCATGGCCAAAGTGCATGCTAGAACAAATCTTCTTATTTCCTGGTGACCATGGAGTTCTGCCGGGGAACAGTGTTTCAGAGGGACAGGTCAGGTACCGTGTATACTACTCAAGGTCACACATCCATGCCCCTCCCAGAAACACCTAAAGCGTGCTTTACTATTTCCCTTGGCAGCATCCAAGCTCAGAAGTTTGACAATCAAGCTTAAGGATAAATTTTATGTACAAAGATATGCAAAAGGATCTTTAAATTCCTGTTCTGAAAAAAAATAACCCTGAAGAATACCTACAATGTCTATATCTACATCTAGCAAGCTCTCATAAGGAAGAGCTTTGGGAAGTGACTGAATTATGGGGACTTATAGCTGAGTTGCTGCTAGATGAGGTCTGATGGGAAGAGGTGGGTCACTGGGGAGTGGCATGGAAGCCTTTGTCTCCTTCCCTTTGCCTGCTGCTTCCGGTCTGCCATGAGGTGAGCAGCTCTGCACCAGTAAGGGCTCTGCTTAGCGTCTGCCAACTCTGGAGTGAAATGTGAGTCAAAACCAGTGTTGCCTGCTTTAAACTGTAGATGTTGGGTACTGTGTCCCAGTGATGAAGCGAGGAACCAAGAGTAGAATCTGCTTTTACAATCAGATCCAGCAGAGCAATAAAAAGAAAGAGAAATGGATCATTCTGAGGGAGCCGAAGGAAGAAATTGCCTTAGGTGAGCACAAAGATTTAGTGGTTAGACTACATTTAAAAAGAGGAAGAAAAATGGAATCTATTCAAGTTAAGTACTATTAAAGATGAAACAAGGAAATAGGTGGGATATATTGGCTATTCTTATGCTAGAATGCATGCCTGGAAGAGAAGAAATTTAATAAAAGACAAAATACCTCAGAGAGCAAATTGGGATGAATCTCAGTGGAAGTCCAGATGCAGGAAACTGCAGAAATGGTACAGGAAAGCAGGAAATAAAGACTCAAAGAGGTAAGCATTTAGGGAAACTCTCTTGATTAGGTGACCTATATGGGATGATCACCTAAGACTCAAACAGATATGATTATAGAAGTTTGCATAAGGTTCAGAAAGACTAAGCTTACAATGCTTAAATTTTTGTGAGATGGGTTTCAAAGTAGCACCATTACTGTAAATGGGAAAGCAGACATAAAGAAATGATCAAGTAGACATAAGGAAATACGTCAGCAAACTTTATGTAGTTATGACTCCATGAGAAAGCACAAGCACCATGAAACATGCAGAATGCAAATAATGCAGTGCTATTGTAGATTCAATCCAGGGTTTGGGTAGATTATCAACTGGGTAGAAAAGTATATCCTGGATAATAAAGTCAATAGCATATAATGCCTTTTAGTCAGTGGCAAGAGTGTACTGTGTCATGGAATGCTGAAAGAAATGACAAGGAAAATTCAATACAGTGATACTGACAGGGACTCTCAAAAGCCGTGTTGCCTTACACATGCCATCATTGAACAAAGCACCTCAGCAAAATACATGATTTTGTTTGGATAGAGTGACAGGTACATATATACCACTGGAATCTTTGTAACCTGAAACATTTGCAGTGACTGTTACAGAGGAGTTGGTTCCTTGGTACATTGTACAAATAATATAATATATATATAAATATTTCAAGAGGAAAAATTGTATAACAAACCAACAAAAGAGAAATATACCTGGGAAATGAGAGAGAAATTATTTTCAGAGAAGTTGTTGCATACAGCAAAAAATATTGTCGAATCCAGGAGTGTTAAACACCCCTAGCTGTCTCTTGTGTTGACATGCTGCTCAATATAGAATTTCTTATCTGAAAGAATGTCTTCCTGGCTTTGGGAATGACAACTTGCCCCAAATCAGGGATATCTGAGGCAGTAGAAATTCTTTTAGGGAGAAAAGACTTTCGAATCTTGCTCAGAGTAGACACAAAGATGCTATAGCACTGATCATCATCTAAGGCCAGAAAACTGCACATTCTGATGGAAATACCCAATGGCACTTGGACAAAGAATGCATACAAGAAATTTTGGCTCCATCTTCATGGGATTTAGAGGAGACTTTATTTCTTGCTGAATACCAAAATGCATACCAGATAAGTCTCTTAAATACACATCAGAGACCTGGAGGAAAAAAGTCACCTGCATTTACACAGATGCAAGAAATTTTGTAATGAAAGAGACTGGCCCAGGAAATGTAGATTCAGATAACATTTAGCACAGTGTTTGGCAGGAAAAAATAGTTCTGAGAGCCATTTTGTAGCCTTGAGGGAAGCCACGTGGTAGCATACTGTGTACTTCAGCTAAGCACAAGTTGCCATGTAAAAGGGAATTTGAATCCTCACCAAATGGACACACCCTTGAATCTGCCATCAAGATGACAGCGAGGGGAACTTGCAGAGAAAATGCAATTAATTACACTGCTCAGTCCTTCAGAGTTTGAAAAAATGAAAATGTTTCCATGTTTGCAATTTGGAGAGCCACCGACATTTCATGGTGGAGTATATTAAGGAAACTCCGAAGCAGTGATACAGAAGGCAAGACTTACTTTCCAAGCACCTTGCACGGAAGAATGAACTCCACAGTAGGATATCTTTAACCACTCTCTATGTTCTTTCTTGGAGCAGACAACCAAGGCCAATAATGAAGAGAAAGAAGGATGAACGGTAACCAGGACATAGTCCTAAGATACATGGATAAGTTATTGTTCATTAAACAGCTATTGAATTGCTTGTGTTAAACAGACAAAAACAGAACATGATATTCAATACTTTGTGTCCAGAATATAAGGCAGTTGGTGGATGAGAAAGACCTTTAAGAACCAGAAAAATTCAACCAGAGATTAACTTGGAATTTCATGCTGAATTTCAGACCTCACATAGTTATTTTGAAGTGAAATATGGCTGTTGATATCTTAATTGTAAAAAGTCAATAAAGTAATTTTTCAGACTCAAAAGATGTCAAACTCATGTTTGACCCTTGGAATAGCACAGTTGTAATAGTGGGAGGGGAGAAAATCTCCTAAATGGGACATTCATATCCTTAGAGTCTTGCGTGAGACTTAATTCTTTACAGAGCTTAAAAATCTTTAAATTTTGGCACCAAAAGTTGATGCAGTCATGCATAAAATAAAGCTACACAGTAGCTTTAGATAACATCAAAGGAGAATTTGTTTCTAATCGGGAACTTAAATATGAATTGCAAAACAAGTAAATGTGAACAGGCATGTGTGGGGAGAAAAATGAATAAATATACAGACAAAAACAACAGAAAACAGATGGAAGAAAATGAATAGCCCACACTCAAGATAAACTCAAAAGCAACCATTTGAAACAATACAAAGGAAATTCACATTATGAATTTAATTTCAGTGACAAAAGTGGAAGAACAGAAAACAAGAGCAAAATAAATGAGACTTCACAACCTAGAAATGGAAGCATTATCATAATTTTCAGGACAATTTAGAACTTTTAGATCTTCCAAAAATAAATCAAGGAATGTCCTTGCAAAATATTACCAAAAATCAAAAAATAGAAAGTAGGAAACAGGTGTACAGTCTCATCCATGTTTCAGCTTCCGGGATACTCCATCATGACATAGTGCCTTAGTTTACCTTGACACCAAGCCATTTGCTACTCCATCTGTTTCCTCTACCTCAGTGCATATCACTTGCTGCCATTGGCTAATATTTGTATGCATTTATAATACTATAAGATTGCGTGCTCAAACTCAAGAACAACGGGAATAAGGATCTTTACCTATGCCACTCACCAGTCAGTAAGGACCACTTGCATTGCCTGGGTTTTAATAAGTGCTTGATAAATTAATGGGGATGGAATTTAAAAATTGATATACAAATACACTGACAATCTGGAGAATATGAATATTCTACAGATGATTTCACCTAGAAGTCTATTCACCAAAGAAACAAAGTTGTGAAACATAAAAAAGACAACTTTAGAGCTCCAGAAGGTGAGATGTTCTACCATTCAATGTAATTCTAGAACAGAAAACAGGAATTTACCAGAGAAATAATTTTACAAAAAGGCAAAAGTACTCATATTTAAGGATATATCAAGTAAAAAGAAATCAGAGTGTGAAATCTATGCATAAGCATGTTGTGTGAATACTGAAAAAACAATGGACAAGTATGAATCTCAGAACACACTAGAGAAAATAGACAAACTGAAGCAAACTGATCATCATAGGCTGAACTTTAGAAGACCACACATACAATAAAAGCCAGGTAAGATAGTTATTTTAATTAGAATGTATACCAGGTAAAAATTATTAGAGAATAAGGATGAAATAAAGATATTTTCAGATATAACTGAAAAGATAACCTACTACGCACAGAATCTTACTGAAGGAAACATTGGAGGATGGAAGGAAGTAAAAAGAATACAGAGATCAAAAGCAAAAATTAAAAGCATATAAATTTGTATACAAAACCTGTTAAACTTGAGCACTGAAAACAAAACAAGAGTAGATTTATGGTTGAAGGATCTGAAAGCTTCTCGACTTGCATAGGCTCTTTCAGTTCAGTGGTTACTTTTCAGAAATTAAAGACAATCACTAAGAAATAAAATTTATAGCTTCCTAACCAGGAGAAAAATGAAACTGTAATTTTGAAAACCATCATTTCATAGAACTTGTATAGAAGAGAGACTAGAAATAAATCTAATTAAATATTTCATACAAGACAGAAGAATGTGCACCCCCTATCAGCATGAATGTTTATCCATTTCATTTGCTGTGGTTTCATCAACATCAAGAATTACCAGTCACATTTGATAATAGGCCCTCCATCAAATATTTAGGGTAAATGTGTTCAATTGTATTTTTTCTCATGAGAAAATTGAATGAATTATTTATTAAATGAAAGCTACAGAGTGGAGTAAAAATAATCTATCATACTGAGTTAAAATTAAATGCTGTACAAAAGTTTAGAGTAGAGCAGAAGAAATAGCAAGGGAAGAATAGCCAAGTGAGATCACTTCTAGCAACATAAATTTACAAAACCATGGTTTTAGAACAAGATTTTTAGTAGAAATGAAGGATAGAATATCCGGGGAAATGTATTCCTCAAGTTTTGTGTTGCAGCTAATAAAAAGCCCACATCACCTACAGTTAAGCCATACCTTTTTATCTGTACTATTTTAACGTGACATGTGCACCAGGTATTCTACTAGATACACATCTCTAATTAAGTACCTTGGGGTAGATAATAAACTGACCAGACTCTCTTACTCAATATGTTACACATGGAGAAATGTAAGGAAAGCCAGGTGGAAATCCTGCCTAGAGAAATAAGGAGATACTCCTCAGGCAAGGGACAGAGAGCAATGCCTTTCTCTAGGTATATATAGCAGAATGACAGCCCTCTCCCTCCACTTTGGAAAAGTTTTAAACAATATTCATCCCATTGAGGTGGAACAGAAAGAATCTATGGGTTCTCATGTTAGTCTTTTTTAACATAAAGTCTTATTTCCAAAGGTTGGATGCCCTCTGTATTGCCTTGTCTCAGGCTTTGAAGAACTAAGGAGTCTCTTGGGATAGGCATTATTCCTTCGAGACACAGGGCCCCAATCATCTTGGTACCTTAGAGCTCATGGAAATACGTTGAGTTGTAACTCTGGATCAGAGCAATTAGCAAGGCAAATGGATACATATCTGATTCTCCTGGTATATGAAGAGTAAAATTCTTCTATGGCAAATGAAAATACACAATCTCTGTCTTCTAAAATTGATACGTAGGACTTCATATAGGTTTTTAAAATCATTAAAAATACAACAACATATTTCATCAAAATTTTTGAAAATTATTATTATGATATATTTTAATAATAAAATATAAATAAATATATTCACAATAATTAACCATCAATTTCAATCTGTGGCTCAAAAAACAGTATCAAGAAGTTTTGTAGGCAAATTACATTAATTATAGGAACTTATAGTTCCTATGGAATTAAAATTATTTTAGGGAATTAAACTGAGAAAACTGTTCAGTGTGTTTTAGGAAACTGGTACAATCTCAGTCAAACAGAAAATAGTGCAAATGTAAGTATATAGTATATAATACAAAATCTTAGATATATTATAAAGTTTAATATTATTGTAAATGTACGTACATGTGTGTATATAGCAATGTCCAAAGATAATTTATCTCAGGAGTATATGGCTGCATTAATGTTAGAAATTCTAATTGTCTTAACTTGTAACAAAATTTTAAGTACTGTAACAAATTATAATAGACTGAATAGCTTATAAACAACAAAAATTTATTTCTCACTTTACCAAAGGCTAGTAAGCCTAAGATTAAGTTGTGGGCAGAATTTGACACCTGGTGAGGGATTGCTTTGCTGTTCATAAATGACCATCTTTTCTTGTGTCCTCACAGCAGAAGGATCAGAAGTCTCTCTGGAGTCTCTTTTACGAGGACATGAATCCCATGAGTGTTCAATCTCAGTGACCAGATCAACTCTCAAAGGTACCAACTCCAAATACCAGCTCTTTGTGTTTAGTATCTTAACATATGACCAAATGTTTAAACCATATCACTAGCTAGGTGATTTATCATATTGGTAGTTACAGAAGAAAAACAATATCAATAGACAGAGATGAATAATTCAAAAACTAAAGCACTCAACACTGAAATTACTAATAAACTTGGAACAGAGGAATAATGTTTTTAATCTAATGAAATATGTCTACTAAAATCCTATTACAAAACTATTGTTATTCTCTTACTATTTGATTATGAAAGTTTTATTATCCATAAAATAAAACTATTTCATTGTAAAGCATTAGAATATGTCCATTAAACTGAAGAAGAACACAAAGATTACTGCTAACAATCCTATACAACATTGTACTGGAAATCCCAAGTAGAATAGAATGACATATTTAAAATTTAAAAAAAGAAAAAAAAATCATTGCTTGATTCTGATGGATTCTTTTCATAGTGAAAATAAGGAAATAAATATAGATAAATGAAAGCAAACAACTTTCATCAATGTTTCTAAATAAAAATGAACACAGAAAAGCAATAGAGTTCCCATATATCAGCGAAAATAAATTCAGTATGCAATGATAAATACTAAACGGATTGTTATAACACTTTAAACTATAACTTCCATGGGGCAAATCTAAAATCGTATCAAATATGTATTTAAAAGAAAAGTATACCCTATTTAAAAGAGCATGAAACCTTGAACGAAGAGTATAAACCATTTTTATGAATATGAGCCCTGAGATGCCAATTAAAATCTTGTGAAAGATATTTTTGGTATTATATATCTTAAAATTTATAATAAGAACTGAAGTCTAACAAATTTCAAATTAATACTGCTAAAAATAATCATAGGTGAAAGATTCCATCTTCAAGACATCAAATTTTCCAACAAAACTGCGTAACATTGATGTTGTTCCATCAAATAAAAGATGCAGCAAAAAAGAGTACATTATGAAACATCTGTGATGGGTATTATAACTGTTTGGTACACTTGGCTTGACTTGAGCTAGAGATGAAGATTCTATACTGCATCATGTCCCAAATGAATTAAAGATGACTTTACTGATTATATGGTTAAATATGCTTTATGACAATTTGAAGAAAATATTAGTGATGTATTTGTGGTCATTTGGCATGAAAATACCTGTTACATGTGGAAAAAAAGCAACCCTTAACATTAAAAAAAAGGATTGGTGCAACTGGAACCCATGATTATAAACTGCTGCATTAAAACATAATGAGTGTGTGGAGAAACGTTTTTGACATGCATTTTTAAAAGAATTTGGCATTGAAATTATAAAAGAAAAGCCAACCTCTGGATACGCAGAAGGTGAAATTAGGTAATCTAAGAAAAACAAGGAGAAGCTGCTTAACCGCATCAGCAATTAGAAGAAAAACAAAGCCCAAAAAATAATCACTTATTAGATTTAGAAAAACAAGACAAAATTTTAAGAAGAGTTTCTTAACAGAAAGTTTTCAATACTAAAAATTCAGATTTTAAATAGAGATGACTACTGTCAATTAAATAAAATTAGATACTAGATTGATGTAACAAGTTTGTGTTAGTACAGCCTTAGAAAGGAGGGAATTTTGCCTGCCTTTGCCTGCCAAGGGATACAAGGAGATCAGCGTTCTCTCTCTCTCTCTCTCTCTCTCTCTCTCTCTCTCTCCCCTCTATCTCTCTGCATATTATATAATATATATGCATACTATATATAATAACCTTAATCAAACATTGTTATGTGTGATTTCTTAGTAGTGGCAATGCAGTTATTGTTAGTATCTTGTTTTCCTATTTTGTAAATAAAAATTTACATAGAGACATAAAATTGCTGTTCAAATAGAACTGCACCCTGTGAGTGGATTGAAGAACAAAATAAGATATAAACTGCGAAGATATTTATAGGCTAAAGTTGATTGGGTTACATTGCAATGAAAGAAAAAGCCTTTGTGTGCCTGTGTGTGTGTGTGTGTGTTTGCATTTATATGCATGTATATATCGTTTTGATTTATAAGATGCTAAGAAGAATGGGAAGATAATAATAGAAGGTACTACAGATTTTAAGCAAGATTCTTGTGATATGCGAGAAGAATCAAATATAAAATTGAGTGCTAGGAAGTGTCTTAAGGTCATAGATGAATTTGACTGTTACCTGATTGGCTCTTGAGGGTACAACATCACCTGTGAAGTAACAAGGTGTCAAAAGTCACCTCCTGAGAAACTCACTCATGGGAGAAAGGAGCTTATGTAACTCAGAAAGCCACCTCATGAATGTAGACAGAACACAATAAGAGCTTTCATTGCTGAATTCCTTGAGCTCCTTATGGCCTTCTGTAGGAAAGGATCTAAAACAAGCTCTTTTCCAGCATGTCTGCCAATTTTCTATCAAAAGATTTACAGATTTTTAGCAATTTGGAAACACTTTTTAGAGATAATATTCAGTACATCAGAGAGGTCTGGATAGGATAGCATTTTCAGTAAATGTATATTTCCCCCAGCACAAAAGTGCCATGAATAATTTTGATATGAATTGGCACATCCATCTCCCATATAACCACGGTCTCTTGCATCTCTCCTGCAAAATATATATGAAAAAGTAAATGATTACTCATGCTAAATTCAAGCAAGTATCATATCATATCTGCTAATTATTTTAAGAGTTTAAATCTGTTTTGCTTTCCAAAAATGTATCTAAGGAAAATCAATGAAGAGGTAACTCTTTGAAATATTAGATGATTCAAACAGACTTGCACTTTGCATAAAAAGTATTATTTTTTACTGCTGCCTACGGGTACTCCAAACTAATCAAAGATTAATTAAAGAATTGTCCATTGCTCTAGGCAGAGGGGAACAAATTGCACCTAAAATACGGAATAGTTAGCTCAAGTTTTTGACAGTCACTGGATTAGGAGTCAGGCCACTGGGGTATGGGTCCAATTCCAAAGATTTGCTGCTGCTCCCAAAGGGCAAAATGTCATTCTGCTCTTCATTTTAACTGTGAAGCTAGGGTGATAATTAGCTAACACGGGATTTATTATAAGCTTTCAAACACTCTTCAAAGACATTTGTTCAGTTTATGATCTTGAGAAAGTTATACACGTTAAAATAAAATAATACACACAAAATGCCAAAGATCACAGAGGGAATACTAAGTGTAAGAAGAGATGTAATCCTCGTGTTTTACTGCAGCTTGTAGGTCACCATGAACACCTGAAAAGGACTCAAGCACCTAACAGCACAGTGTTTTATTCATGTAGTTTCCCTGCTCTAAAATCTACTGCTTTGCATGTCCTGAAGTGCTGTGGAATGATAATGGCAGGATATGATGATAATAATTTCCTTGGTCAAACATAAGAATGAAGAGGAGCATGTACCTCTTCCTCATAATAGACTCGAATAGAATCCCAAGTTTGGCCAAAACAGTGCCATTCACTAAAGATATGGATGTAACTCATTGAAATTATGCTTATATTTAGATTTAATTTCATGCTGTTTTGACTGACTGACTGATTGATAATTGAGTTTTTGAGACTGTGATTATTTATGTAGCCCCAGTTGGCTTATAAATTGCTATGTAGCCTACTGGTCTTGAGTCCTCTTGCCTCAGACTCTTCAATGCTAGGATCATAGCAATGTTCATCTCATGATTTTTAATTTCCATTTCTTATGTTTTTAATTCAAATACATATTAGTATAGAGATGCATGGCCATAGGCTTAAAATGAAGAATACAATGTTATTTCATGTCTTTATCAAATGTTGACATAATTACACATCTAATTGTTTTCTCTGCTTGTGGAGTTACCCAGGCCTCTCCAGGCTTTCCTGCACATACCAGAAGACAAAGCTTTCCAAACTGTGAATGCCATTTGGTTCTTCTGTTGCCTAAAATGTGTTCAAAGGCCCCACCACGCCTGAAGGGGAAAATATACGAGGAATGCAGCATTTGCTCAGTGCCTCCTTCTTCAGGTGCTTCCCCATGAGATAGGCAGGATGTTCTTCATTCATCCTGTGTTGAACTGCTTCAGCCTTTGTTACACTGGTTCAAATTTAATTCAACCTATGACATTATTGTAGATTGCAAGCCTTTGTTATACTGGTTCAAATTTAATTCAACCTATGACATTATTGTAGATTGCAAACAGAAATAAGCAAAAATGAAGGGCAAGAAAGGAAGTTTTAATTCAGTCAACAAAATATAACAGATATTTAATTTCAAAGCAAAGTGCCATAATAAAAAAAAGCCGATTGGAAGTAGAGAATATTTTAGGTTAATTTCAGAATTGAATTTCTGAAAACCAACCATAAGCAGAGTGGCTGTGTGCCACTGCCATTGTGGGGAGTATTCTAGAGACACACACTCATGAGAAAATAAGAAAGGAATGGTTGAACTGGAGTGTGGAGGAACCCAACTTTGCCCTCCCTGGACCCAAATGTGATTGGGCTTACTTCCTTCAGTTGATTTTCAGTTTGAATATTGAGTCTGGCCGAGGCTGTGGACATGTCTTCATGGAAACCAGTGGATGGCATGTTGGGCTAGCGTCACTCTTCATCAGCGGCCACAGCTGAGCCTACAAAAGCAGGCAGTGACTCTGTGGGGCTGACATAGGCAAGAACACATCCACTAAGGACTGTTTGACTCCAGAGAAAATTCATTCCCAGCATTGACCACAACACAGGTTATTCATTGACCACAGCCTGAATCTGGCTGTTCTGTTCCTTTCACCAGAATGCTTTGTTCTTTCTTTTATAAGCCCTGCCTACCCTACCCACTTAGCTATCACACTGAGCTGTAATCTTTTCACCATTTTCCACAATGTAAATGTGATCAGTAAATACTGAGGTTCTAGCTCCTCAAAGCCTTTTGTTCCCCATGAATACTGGCCATTCCAGATCCCTGCTGCGCTGCTATTTGTTTCTTTGTCTTTCTTTTCTCCATGTGCCATGCAGGAAGCTTAGGGACTGGCTGTAAGGGTCCCAGATACAGGAGAACACTAATCCTTACTATTTTGTAAATGGGAGCTTGAATAATACTCCAGAAATATCTTCAGCTTGGATTTGCAGCCTTTCAGAGTTGTGCAACACAAAAGAAAAGGGTTTGGGCCTTTGAACCCTTGTATGAACCAACTGTCTGTCACTCACAGACCGCCTGGTGGAAATGTAATTGGCACTTTGGGTAAGGGTGCAGTGTGCTTTGGGAGGGAAAGCTGTGAGCTCTGAGCCAGATTTGCGCAGTGCAGGATCTGAAGAGTGAATCAGCATGGATCAATACACTACCTTCCACACAGCTATAAAGCTAATAAGAGTATTAGAAGTTCAGTGTAAGACAGGGAAGGGGAGGATTTATAAATGGTTTCTGAGCTCCGAAAGAGAAAATCTGGGGGGAATGTGGCACTGCTATTTCCCCCTTCAGATGTGGAAAATGAAGCTTCAAAAGTTCACTTTTGAAAACCTCAAGTAGGTCCACTGAAATTGATTAAATATAGTGAGACTGAAAGATAAGGTCTGCTTAAAACCAGCTAGAAAGTTAGGTGTGACAAAATCCCAAGATGCGTGTGCAGAGCCATTCCAAGCCCCTACACGTGGACTCTTGCAAGAACTCAAGCAGGTTTTCCATAGGTTGACTTAGGTAAGATGTCAGTCTGGGAAATATAAGAAAGGGCTAGTCACCATTAAACATTCAACGACTTATCTCTTCATAGTACCCCAACCTATGATGTAGGGTACATGTTTCAAAATTTTTTTCATCCACTTTTTCCTTCTTTTACTTGGCCCAAACTCACTCTGCAGTGCCTGTTTTCTCCTGCCTTTAATAAATATGAAATATTGCCATTGTTTATGTTTATTTCTTTCAATTTTCTTTTCAGGACAGAAAGAATCTAGAAATCACCTCTAGGTGAAAATTCCAGCAGCCCAGGCTCCAGGAAAACAAAACAAAACAAAACAAAACAAAACAAAAGGAGACCAAGGAGTAGCTCCACCTCCCAAAACTTGCAGGCAACAGTAAGAAGATTTTGGTGGATGGTGAGAAGAAATTGCTCCTGGATACACCGGAAGGCAGGCACTACCCTCTACTAGTCACTTGGGGGCCCAGCACAAAATAATTTTTCTAAGATAAGTAGCTAGATTAAAACAAGGGCAAAAATACTGTCCATAGTGCTAAAAAGAAGTTTTAAGCTCATTGCTTTGAGTTTTGAAAAATAAAAATTTGTTTCTAGTTTGACAAAACAGCAAAAAGTTTTGTACATAAAGTAGCATTTTATATTAAAGAACTGTTATGGGGAGATGAGATGATAAATTCTAGAAGGAAAATTTAACAGCTTGAGGCAAAGCGTCTGAGCAGAAATTCTGTGAAGGAAGGAACATAGCAAAAGATACAAACAAATACAATGATATACCACTGTGAATGTGTGCTAGTTTTTCAACGTGTCATGAAATACCACAGACTAGGTGCCTTAAATAATAGAAACCTGTGTATTCATACTTGTGGACAGCGTATGTGTGTGATCAAGATGTCAGCTGGAAAGGTGTCTTCTCAGACTTACTTGACTTTACAGATGGCTGAATTCTTGCTCTAGTCTCGCCTCATCTTTCCTATGTGGTCTTGCACCTCTGATATTTCCATGTGTTTAAAACTCTTCTTCTTGTGAGGAAACCAGGCAGATTGCATGAGCCTAACCTGAAGGCCTTGTGGAACTTACTCCCCTGTCTAAAGTTCTTTCTGCAAGTATAATTATATTCTGAACTTTTCGGGTTTAGAGTCTCAATATGGATTTTGGAGGAACACTACTTAGCCTATAACAAGTTCTTCGAGTAACTATCCCAATTATAAACTCTTATCTATTTGTAAATCTGAGACAGAGTTGTGCAATGGGAAGAATTGAACATTTCATCATTAAATATCCATGTGATGATTCCTTGTCCATTTACCTACTAAAATTTTAGATCCTTAAAAAATGTGTATAACTTCTTTGATTATCCATTCCTTTTAGAGTAAAATGGGTACAAAAAAATTCTAACTTCCCGGGTAATTATCATTAAATAATATTGTGGTTCTAAATAATTAAATTTCCTGTAATCTGACAAAGTAATTTATAGGTCATTATTAGTTCCCTTTTCTTACCATCTAATCTTGTTTAAATGGCACATTTTCAGCTGTGAGAAACTGTGGCCCCATCTTTTCTGTCAAAGTATATAAACAGCAGTGTCCCCATTTTAGACTCTAGTCCACCCTAGGAGACCCCTACTGAACACCCTGAAATTACAGAGAATGCCTGTTCAGTTTGAATTCTGGAAACATAGCTACAGACCAAGGTAGCTTATCAATAGCCAAGTACTTTCTGTTCCCCATAGCCTTTCCCTTCCCTCTCTTCCTTCCCGTCAGCAACCCTCAGACGCTCCTTTGACACCACTTAAACTAGCCTAGTGCAGTTGATGTATTCTTTGAATTCAGCCAATGAATTTAAAGGATACCTGCTTGCTGCACATGAGGGCTTAAAAATCCTGCCTCCCCGCTGACCAGAGTGCCTGCTGCCTCCTGTCTGACTGCACTGCATCACCTACTGCAGAAGTAAACTTCAAACTTTGCTCTTTTGAGTTCTCTTGCTTGCTGTCTGGGTACATTCTCTCCAGCACTGACAATTTGAATCTGGAGCTCATTTCCAACACAATAAAATTTTAATCAGGTATCGGTTTTAAAAATCATAATTCCCTATTATCCCTGCCAACATTTCTTCATATAGCATTTTCATTTCTTTCCTACTACTGACCCATGTCTGAGATGCAATATACTTATCTAATTACCTCACCACCCTGCACTAGAATGTCAGCTCACAGAGAGCAAAACATAATGGAGTTGCAAGGTACAACCTTAACGTCTTTAACAGAGGGTCTATGCACAGCATCAAGAGAGAGAACACTTGTAGTATAGAGCTATACAAAGATAAAAGGGAAAAGCTTATTTAAAAATACTACAAAACTTTCTACCTTCAGATGACATATAAATGTTCAAATACGGGAAGAAAAATACTCCAGTAAAATTCAATATGCACAAGACTATGTTAGGATATAGTATTGTATAATCAAACGCAAAAATTCAAGGACTATGATATGATCAGGAAATCAAAAATGGAAAAATAGAAAAGCTAATTCTAATACAGTAATTCTCATGTATAAATAATTTGTATTTTTGATATTAAGTATAAAAGAAGAAACTGTTGGGGCCAGGGATTTAGTTCCCTGGCATAAGTATCTGCCTGGCAAGCATGAGGTCATGAGTTCGATCCCAGGCACAAAAAAAAGAAACTGTTACAATAATAATAGCTATAACATTGTGCTAAGTGATAAACAGTACCAAAGAATGTAAGCAGTGGCATCAAAATTTAAAATGCAGAGAAATGTAGTGAAATTGGATAGTTTCTGCGATCAAATTAAGTTTTTATCAATTTAGAATAGGTTATCCAGAAAATTTTATAAGCCTCATGGTGATCATGAAATATTAATCAAACAGTATGTATGTCAAACCTAAAGTGAAGAATCATACCATATCATTAGAGAAAAGTCACTCAGAAAAAGATGATAAAAGGTGAATGAAGAACAAAATATGTACAAAACAAACAAGAAATAAATAAACTCATGAGCAAGTCCTTGTTTATTTATCAGTAGTTATTCTGTAGTCCTTGGGTGGAGTATCAAACAGATTGCCTTTGGGATCCAGCCACGGGATCTACCCACACTGTGTATGTGTCTGGGTGGGTCATGGAGGCATGACCTTGAGATATATATCCGGGTTCTGGCGTGTTCCTCTCTGGTACTGCTCTGCTACTCTGCTTCCGGTCACCATTAAACACTTTTGTTCCACCATGAACTTTTGCCTTGATGTTTTTGCCTTGCTGTCTATGTAGTGAATCCACTGAAACTGCGAGCTAAATTAAACTTAGGCCTTAAATTTCAGGCCTTTGGCATTCTGTCCAAGCAGTATAAAAGCTGAGTAATACAACCTCAATATACATGTAATAAAAAGTAAAATTAAAAAGCACATTGCCTGGATGAAAAATTTAGCCATCTGATCTCTAAAAGAGAATATTTTCACTTGTAAAGGAATAAATAAACTGAAAATTCAGCAGCAGAAAAAACTGTTTCACACAAATATAAAACAAAAGAAAAGAAGTAACTACACTTACATCATATAACAGAGAATTTCAGTCAAAAACACAGAGAAATATAAAACAGATAATGATAACCAACCAATTTATTAGCAGGATATAACAACTACAAATATATATTTGCCCCAAAACAGAGCATTTAAATATATAAAGCAAATAATGCAACTGACATAAGAGAATATAAAACAATAATGGTAGGGGATTTCCATACCCTACTTTCAGGAATGGACAGGCCATGGGCAGAAAACCTATGAATTTTGGACTTAAAATACACATTAGTCCAAATTAAACTAATAGGCATACAATTAGCCTTCTTCCAATAGCAGTAATATATATATATATATATATATATATATATATATATATATATTCTTTTTGTGTGTGTGTAGAACATTCTTAGCATAGATTATTTTTTAGACCACATAGGAAATCTTAACAATCTAAGAAGATGGAAATCTATACAAGGTTATAAAACAATGAATTAGCAAAGACAAATTTCTGAAAAGTCACAAATACGTGCAGTGTAAGCACCATCCTCCTGATTAACTTATGTACCACTATAGAAATCAAAATGCAAATTTAAAAATGTGTTTAGGCTGCATGATGACATACACTTGTAATCCCAGCATTCAGCAAGCTGAGACAGGAAGATTGCAGGGAGTTTAAGGCTAGTCTGGGCTGAAATAACCAGCTCAAGTTGAGAGGCAGAGGTAGGCCCTGCCCCTGCATGCACTCCAGCAGCCCTTGGGATGCTTTTGCCCCAGGTAGCCAGCATAGGCTGGGTAAAAGAAGAGCCGGCTCTGCACCAGCACACCCGGTGGCTACCACTGGATACATGTAGCCAGTACTGGCCAGGAGAACTGAGAAGAACCAAACAGTGACATCCTGGAGAAATTGTAGCCGATGAATGAAGTGCCTAGGACCCCACTACCCTTTTGTTTGGAAGAACCTAAGAGAGTGTCAAGAGAAAGAAGCAGAAGGCAGTCTCTGGACTCCATGCCAAGCAGAGAAAGTCCAGGAGATAAAAACATGAGAGATTGGGAGTCATAAACATGAACTTGGGGAAGTAATGGCAACTGAAATAAAGAGACAACTTCATGAGACTATAAGTGAAATTAGAACAGAAATACTATCTCAGGAAAAATAAGACATGAAAAACACAATAAAAGAATTGCTAAGGATCTCTAAAGAAGACACAGATAGGAGAACCAGAGAATGGCCCCCGAGATCCGGCCACGGCCATGGTGAAACCCAGGAGCCTGCACAAAGAAGCAATTCGCCCGCCCTCTTGGTAAGCACCTTCCTCTGGCGTGAGCCAGGACCCAGTAGTGTCTCTTGAGCCCACTAGTGCACAGGCTTCGAATCAAACATCTCAAACTACCCCTCCCCCCATTAGCAACTGGGGACAGAAGTCTGAGCATCTCTTGGCAGGATGACTGTATGCAACATAGCAAATATAGGGGGTCTCCTCTATCTTCTCTTTGAAAGCAAGTGTTGTTTTCAGTTTTGTTTTCATTATGATTAATTGCTTTGCTCTATTCAATATTCTCTTTCAATTGATTTTATAATGTTCTGTCTTTGGTTTGGTTTTGCTACACTTAATTGACTAGACAACTATTGCGAAGATAATGAGATACACTATGGTACCTATTACTGTTGTCCCAGTAACCTACTGTGAAGTTTTGTACCAAACTCACTGCACTGTCTCAATTGGCTTTGTTCTGTCTTGTTCTGTTGTATTTCTACTACCTTCAAAATAAAAAAAAGAAGACACAGATAAAAAAATAAAGGAACATAGGAAAATGAGGGAAACCATGAATGAACAATATAAGAGAGATTTAGAATGCATGAAACAGACTCAAAGAGATACCTAGGAAAATAAAAATTCCACTCGAAGCTGGTAAAATCACTTGAAAGAAACTGAAGATAGACTTTCAGACCTTAAAGACAGGTATGCAGCTTGTGATTGTGAAAGGAAAGAGCTCTTAAAAGTAATGAGGTGGGGCTGGGGATTTAGCTCAGTGGCATAAGTGCCTGCCTTGCAAGCATGTGGTCGTGAGTTTGATCCCTGGTACTGACAAAAAAAAAATGAGGAACCAGGAAATAACAATTCAATGACTGCAAGAAGATGCAAAGCCAAGTAATTTAAGAATAATAGGTGTCAATGAAAATGTGGGGGTCAACACAAATGACATTAAAATTCTATTTACAGAAGTAATAGCAGAAAATTTCCCAAACATGGGCAAAGGTCATGATATACAGTTAAATGAGGCATATAAAAGTCCAGCTAGCCATAACCAAAATAAATCTATACCCAGACACATAATAATCAAGATTCTAGAAACTTAACACAAGAACAGAATATTAAAAGCTATTACAGAAAAGAAATAGACCATCTATGAAGGAAAACCCATTAGCATCATGACAGACTTCTCAACACAAACCATCAAGTCAAGACACAGTTGGAGTGCAGTATTTCAAGTCCTGAAAGAAAACAACTTCCAACCCAGATTGATGCACCCTGCAAAACTATATTTCAAAATTAATGGAGAATAAAGATACTTCCATAGTAAAGAACAACTGAAGGAATTCATAACAACCAAAACAACCCTACAAAGAGTACTGAAAGACGTTCTAGAGAGAGATAAAGATGACCACGGTTCCAGGAACAGCAGCAGAGGGGCATCACCAAGTGGGGCAGGGAACTGAATGGAGGAGAAATGTAGGCAGCCAATGGCAGGAAAATAGCATGACAGAGATGAGCCAGTACATGTTGGCCATAACCATTAATGTAGATGGCTCCACTTCACCTATTGAAAAGAAACAGAATGAGTTTACCAAGAGACAAGCTCTATCAATATGCTTTATTGAAGAAACACATTAACTCAAAAGGAAATGCATAGACTAAAAGTCAAAGGAAAGAAATCTATGCTTTCTGTGACAAGGAATCAGGAAAAAAACCGAGGTAGCTTGCCAAGCAATGGCAGAATGGATAAGAAAGATACGGCATTGCTATACAATGGAAAGCTACTCAGCTATAAAGAAAGATAACATCAAGGCTCTTGTAAGTAAATGGATACAACTTGAGATCATTCTAATGAGTGAAATGGTTCAGAGTCACATTGGTGAACATCATGTGGTCTCCCTAGTATAAAAACCTAAAGAAGTTAGTGGAATCCAAAATTCACAATAGATCTTGTGAAGATGAAAGGGGAGGAGATGTCTAGAGGAGGAAGGCAGTGGCTATTGTTAGTCTATATCCTGTTTTGAAACCCTGTATTGTTTTCATTTTTCTGTTTAGCTTGGTTTTACTGTTTTGTTGTGTTTGATTTTTTATATTTCATTGCATGGACAGCTATTTCAAAAATAACAAAACGTATTATAGTAACCACTATTGATTTCCTATTATCCTGTTTGGAAGCCCTCTATTGCTTTACTTGTTTTCTGATTGATTTTATTCTATTTTACTTTGTTTGATTTTATTATTTCTGCAGCTACTTTTTTGTATATGCATCTACTTTTAAGATAACAAGATGCATTATTGTAGCCACTGTGGTACTCCTACTGTCTTGTTTTAAAGTCTTGTATTGCTTTCATTAGTTTGTTTGCATTGGCTTTATTTTGTTCTGTTTTATTTGATTTTATTATGTCTGATGCTATGGACAGTTATTTTAAAGATAATATAAAATAAGAGACATTATGGTAGCCACTATTGATTTCTTTTTATCTTGCTTTAAAGCCTGGTATCATATTCATTATTGTGCTCTAATTGTCTCTATTTTGTTTTAGTTCTTTTGGTTTTATTCTCTTAAAAAATGGCTAACTTAGGCTACTGAGTGTTTTCAAGGCATAGTGAGACTGTCTCACAAAAAATTCAAATATATATATATATATATATATATATATATCTGCAGAGATATACAATAATCCAAATAAGCACAGTGTATACAATCCTATGTAGTTCCAAAAATGTATTTTCAAAAGGGAAGATTATGTATATAAATGCTTACTTCAAATAAAGGAAAAATCTCAAATAAATAAGGTACAGTAATGTGATATCTCAAGAATTTAGAAAAAAAGAACAAACTAATATCAAAGTTAGTACAAGTCAGTAAGTAATAAATATCAGATCAAAAGTAAATGGAATAATAATTAGAACACTAGAGATGATAATTAAACTAAGAAGTAGCTTTTTCCACACAGACAATCAAAATGGACAAGCAATTAACTGGGATATGTAGGATAAAAAGAAGAGAATAAAACTAATATGATCAACTGTGAAAGAGGAGACATTAGATACAACTGATAACAGAGTACTACAAAGGATCAGAGGAAACTACATGAATAAATATTATACCAACAAATTGAATGACTTAGATGACAGGGATGAAATCCTAAATATACTCAATATGCCACAATTGAATCATAAAGAAATAGAAACTCTATAAACAGATCAATATTGAGTAAAGAGAATAAGGAGTAATTAAAAAGTCTCCTGTCAGAGAAAACTCTAGGACCCAATGACTTTTCTACTGAGCTACATCAAACATTCAAAAGAAATAAAATCAATCTTTTCAAAACTATTGGATAAAAACCAAAAAATAAAAAATATTCAAAACTAATTGAATGTAGCCAGCATTAATATCTTATGAAAACCAGACAAGGACTAAACAAGGAAAGAAAATTAAAGAACAATATCCTTAATGATTCTAGAAGCACAGATACTCAAAAATTACTTGTTAGCTGAATTCAAAAACAAATTAAAGATCATTCACCGTGATCAAATGGGATGTGTTCTTGCATTGAAAGGATATTTCAATATATGCAAGTCTAAAAATATGACAAAGCCATACTAAAAGAAACTCCATGTAATCATTTCCATTGATGCTGTAAAACCAAGCGACAAAATTAAAAATCGTGTCATGACAAAAACTTTCAACAGATTAAGTACAGAGGAAATGTGTCAACATACTAAAATCTATATATGGCAATAACTAAGTTAATATTATAATAAAAAAACTTTTGAAGGGTTTCATTCTAAGATCAGGAAGATAAACTGCATACTTTTACTAGAAGAAACCTTCGCCAGATAAATTGGGCAAGAGAACCAAATAAAGACACCCAAGTCACAGGGTAACAGTAAACTCTGTAGATGACATGATGATAGATGATAGATATTATATACTACCAAACAATTACTGTAACTAATTTAAAAATTTAATAAATCTACAAATATAAAATTAATTTACAGAAATTAGTAGCATTTACATTAACCGTAGTAGTATATATTAATGATAACCTGATATAGACATCACAAAGCTATCCCATTTACAGAAGCTTAGCAATAATATACTCAGGAATAAAATTAATGAATACATTGAATGGATCAGTACTTCAAACTATAAAACTTTGTTGAAAATATTGAAGAAGACTGAAGTAGAGATTCATGGATTGGAGAAGTTAATATTACTTAATATTAAGATTATTTTTAACTTGGGGGTGGGAGCTGGCCAGGAGATTAGGAAAGTGCACTCCTGGATGCCTTGGGGTTCTGCACAGAATCCATGGCCCCTTATCATCTGGCATGGTTTCGGAGCCCTGCCTCCGGGGCACTGTGAGTTAAGCAGTTTTGCTGTGTTATGCCTTCTGCCCATGGTGCTTCTGCTTTGGAACCACTGACAATGAAATGAATCTCTGAAACCATGAGCCAAATTAAACTTTTCCTCATTGTAGCTGTGATTGTCATATTTTTTCCCAGCAGTTTAAAAGCTGATTATGATAAATGGCTATACTATGCAAAATTATCTACAGATTCAGTGAAATCCTCTTTAAAATCACAATGAGATTTTTTGAAAAAATAAAAAGCATTATCCTAAAACTCATATGGAACCACAAAAGACTCTGAGTAAATGAACCAACATTGAGCTAAAAACTTATGCTGTAGCTATTGCATTGCTTGACTTCAAAATATACCACTGAAAAGAGCTATAGTAAGCAAAAATCATGGTACTGTCATAAGAACAGATGCAGAAACTACTGGTGCAGGGTGAAAACACCAGGAATAAACTCATATATTTGTAGTCAACTGATCTTTAATAAAGGTTTTGACAATACACAATGGGGAGGGAACAGTCTTCAATATTACTGTTAGTATAACTAGATAGACATATGTAAAACAATGGAATTACACTCTTTTACCTCACCCTATACAAAACTCAAAGTAGGCTGGAAGTTTTTAATGTAAAATCTGAAATTGTGAAAATATTAGAAGAAGTCATAACAGTTTAAACCCCATGATATTTATCTGTGCAATTTTGGGGGGTATGTCTCTGAAAACACCAATAGGTTGCAAACAGACAAATGGCATTGTAATATACACAAACATTTCCACACAGCAAAGGAGATAATCAAAAGAGCTGAGACAACCTACATGGGAGAAAAGGTGCACAGACCAATCATCTAATAAGAGGTTAATATCCAAAGTGTGTAGTTAACTCAGACAACTTAAGAACAAAAAACAAATAATCTTGTTAAAAAGATGAGCAAACAACATGAATAGATTTTTTCCTCAAAAAAGATATGCAAATGCCTAACAGATATGTGAAAAAACATTCATCTTTAACCATCATGGAAATGCAAAGTCAAAATTCAATGTGATATTACATCACTCATGTTGAAATACCTAGTACCAAGAAAACAAAAGATCAATATTGTTAAGTATATGCATAAGTAGGAACTCCTGAAACTATTTATGAAATTTAAATTGATATTAGTCATTATAGAAAACTGCATGGAGAATTCTAAAAATACTAAAAATTGAATTACTTTTTAATCCAAAAATCGCACTGCTAAATTTGTAATTGAAGATATATATGTAAGCCCATGCTTACTTTGTCATTACTTACAGTACCCAAAATACCAAATAAAGCTAAATACCTATAAATGGATGGATAGTAAAAATGTGGTAAATTCACAGAATAGAACACTGTTCATTTATATAGAGAACAAAATATTTGTCACTTGAGACGGCATAGATGAGCTTGGAGGACATTAAGCTAAGTGAAGTGAGGCAGGCACTATATACTCTCTCTTACATGTGGGATCTAAAAATGTTCATCTCATAGCAGAGACCAAAGGGTGTTTAATTGTTGTGGCTTGAGATTTGAGGAGTTGTTGTTCATAAGATACACAATTTCAGTTAAATGGACCAAGTTCAAGAAATCTGTTGTACTACATAGTGAAAACTGTTAACAATGCATTATATTGACAGATGCTAAGAGGGTAGGTATTATGTTTTCCCCACAACAAAAAATGATTACTTTGTAAGGTAATCTATACGTTAATGAGTTACGTTCCTCCATTCCCCTACACATACATACGTACTACACACACATGCATTCATGCACACATACACACATTTAACATCATGTTGTACATGGTAAACACATAAAATGCTTTTATTTCTACAAGTAATTTATTTTTATAAATTTTGAGAGGCAGTGAAAGTAGCATTGAAAAGAAAATATAGAGTATTGAAGGCACACGTTAGAAAAGTATACAAAATTCGCAATTTATATTGCAAGCAGTAATCTATAAAGATATGAGGAAACTAAATCCAAATAACCAGAAGAAATTAGATAATAGAAGAAGAAACAATCTACAGATCTGATAATTGAGTTAAAATGGGCCAATTACTTGAGAAAACTTTCACATCTCACATGAGGCCTATGTCTATTTAAAAAAATGAAATCAACAATTAGTGATCTTCCAAGAAAGAAATGCAGCTCTGGATGGGTTCATTTATGAGTTCTAATGTGCATTTATGGAAGAAGTGAGAGCAGTTCTCTACCCCATGTTCCTAAAAATAGAAGCAGAGGAAACATTTCCCAAAAGTTCCTATGAAGTTAGAATTTTCCTAATACCAAAACCAAAGACATAAAAAAGACACAGAACTGATAAAGGATTTGGATCTAAAATATTTAACAAACTCAGCGATGTCAGCAATAGGAAAATAAAAAGCTCAATTAAAATGAATGCAAAGGATTTGAATAGACACTTTAATAAGGAAGATACACAGATGGTATACAAAGCCACATCAAGTTACTCAATACCATATGTTGTTAGGAAACTGCAAATTAAAACAATGCACTTCCACTGCATACTTGGTAGAGTGGCTAAAATCCAAACCACATCAGCAAATGCTTTTGGAGATGTGAGATGCAGGAATTTGTTTCTTTGCTTGAGGGAATATAAAATAATATTCACAACAGCTTGGAAGTTTCCTGCAAATCTAAAGATTGTCTGAGCTGTGCTATTCAGCATTTCCATTCTGAGATATTTACTCAGACGATCTGCACACAGCCCCATACAAAAGTCTGCACACAAATATTCTTAGTTTTATTCATCAATACTCCAAATTGGCAGAACTATGAAGTCCTTTGATAGGTGAGTGGCCATCAAACTGTGAGACAACCATATAACAGAGTGTTGGTGCTAAAATCAAATGAGTAATCAAGCTGTCAAAAGATATGAAAAATCATTTAAAGGCATATCTTTTACTGAAAAAATCAGAAAAAAAATACACACTATAGTATTCCAAGTATATGTCATATGGAAAAGGTAAAATTTTAGAGATTGTAGAAATATTAGTGAATGCCAGTGCTTGAGGATTGCAGGAGGAAGGGATGAACAGAGGCAGCACAGGGCGATTTTAGGGCAATGGAATGACTCTGTATGATATCATTATGGATATATACATTGTGATTTTTGAAAGTCATAAAACTGTATGACATGCATTATCTTACTGTAAATGACTGATTTCAATTTAAAATTATATATTCAGCACCATGGGAGGGTGAAGTAGGAGGAACGGAAGTTCGAGTCCAGCTTGGTCAATCAACCAACTTAGTGAAACCCTGTCTCAGAATAAAAGGAAAGGACAGTGTACAGCCCCTGGGTTCTATCCCCTGTACTACAAAAAGGAAATAGAGTAATATTAGTTCATCAGTTGTAAACAGTAAGTTATACACATGAAAGCTGTTAAGAGGAAACTGAGGGTGTAAAATGTAGTATATGGGAATGCTATGGATTGGATCAATTTTTCTGTAAACATAAGAGTGCCATGATAAGTTCAATCATTTAAAAATAAAATAAAGTGTGTAAATGCATTAAAATCACTGTAGAAGAACTTGGAATTATTTTTCTATTTTCCCAAAATAGTTTTATGAGTAAAGTGAGTCAGTATGTGTGAAAATATTTATGATTCTTGTGATAAACATATCAATTTTTCGAGGATTTTACCAATTCCCACCTCCAAAACAACTGTTCCACCTCAGACTTTTATATGGGCTTTTGCAGTTTTCAAACTCTTTGATAAGCCTATCAAGTTAACTTACAAATGGTATATATTGCTTCTAAGCAAGATAAGCTATAAAAATAAGGACATAAATAGAAAAAGTCTCTTTCTCATAGGAAAACTAAAGGAACTAACCATTTGTCATTTCTTGTTTGCTTGTGAGCTAAGACTTTGCATCAAAACTTTGAACAATTCCTTTTCTCTAAGCTTGTGAATTCAACTTATCACTCAAGAAAAATATAACTTACTGTACATGTAAAATAGAAGATATTCATTGTGTGAATCAATAGTCTGTTCATTTTATAAGTGAGTATTAACTCCAGTGGAAGAGTATAGCATACTGTATTATCTTTATTTTCTTGCCAGTAGGTAGGCAGCTGGCTCGTTGGAGGTTGGGGTTATTCCGAACAAAGCTGCAATGAATATTTGTGTACATGTTCTGTTGATGAATATCAAAGAAAGATAAAATCAGACACAAAAGTCTATGTGCTATATAGCCTTATTATCTTGAAATTATAGAAGAAGTAAACTCATAGCAACAGAAATGTAATCAGTGGGGAGTGGATAGAATGCAAAGATAGACAGAGAAATTAAGGCGTGATACAAAAGTTCCATGACTTTATATGGGGTTGTGGTTACATGACTCCATTCACTTTTCAAAGATTATCAAATCGTGCACTTAAAATTGGTGAATTGTATCATATGCAAATTTTACTTTAATGAAACCAGCCAAGGAAAAGGAAAAAGACAATCATTAATTCTAAAAGATAGTGCCGTCTCAAGTGATCACCTCCCTCATGAAGTGCAAGACTGCCTCTCTTACACTGAAGTCAAATCTTTATGGTAGGCAGGGAAGTGTTAGTTCCTTCTCTTCATTGCCTTAATGCCTAATTCCCTTTCAGAATTTTTCTTATCTACTGGCAATGTGGTTGCTGAGCCATACACTTCTTTATGTTCTTTCCCTTAACTATACAATGATGCAGCTGGAGCTTTCAAAATAGTGCTTATAATGACTAAATTCAAAGTCAAGGATGTTTCTAATTCCCAGTCTCCGTCTGGTGGGATTGACGGGGATAGTTTTATTCTTTCAAATGCACTGTTTATGGCTTTATTCACAGTGCTTGTAGTAGTGCCTAGCATAGTAGGCATTCCATAAATATTTATTGACTGAGAAAATGCCACTAAATGGGTCATTCTGTTTTAAAGGGTACTGGTAGAAAACTGGGCTTGAAAATAAAATATCTTTAACCACAATACAATCTATACTCACAGACTACTTGCCTCTTCTGAAATTAGAGCACATGGAACAGGACTCCATCCAGATATTTCCATCAGTGCCAAATCACGTTTGCCCCATGTGCAGGAGTTATGTTTGTTAGTGGTTCACAGCTGAGCCCTAGTCTGAGACTTGACCTTGACCTAAGAAGTCAACCTCTGAAAAGTTGGACTTTACCCTGGCAATGGCAAACGTGTCATGATTTCTATGTATAGGAGGACAAAGTCTTGACCTTCTTGCCTTAGTGCAGAAAATGGGCAAAGACCATAGGTCTCTCTGAGATGGCCTGAAGCCTGGTTAAATTCTTGTTGAGGTTTCAACTCTCCCTCCGCTATTTGTGCTTTCCTCATATCCTTAAAGGCGCCGCTTTTGAGAACATTGTCTGTCTGGTAAAGCTGCCATGTGGAGTTACTTACTGCTTTCCTTGGGGAAACAACCTTAGACAAGTAAGGTAGGGAATATCTCCAAGACACATTACCATAAATGGAATTCAAATGCTGCCTCCCTGGCCGGGCAGATAGAGAGGAAGAAGGGCCTCATCTCTGGTGGTGGTTGGTAGGTGTACTTGTAGCCAGCTAAGTATACGCTCCGTATCTTACCATGCTCTTAATCTCCAGGACACTATGTCTTCATTCCGACCTCAGGTACCTCAGGACCAGGTACCACACAACCAGGCAGACCTCTTACAACAGCAGTAGGAGAAAGGGCATTCAAGTTAGGCAATTTACAGGAAACCTGCGAAAGCTTGCCTGACTTGTCTCCTTGTCACCTATAAACTGCCCCGTAAAGCTTCAGCCATTCCCCACCTTAGATGCAAACTCTTGTGTGCCCCTGGCTGGCAGCCTTCTCTCATTACAAGCAACATAAGAAACAAAGTGTTCCCCCTATCATTGAGACCCATGTCTGTGTGTTTGTCTTGCCATCAAAAGACTCTTTCAATCTTATTAAAATAAGAGTGTTTCAGCTTCACATAGGAATGATAAAGTAAGGTCACTCTTTGACTTGTTTTTTTTTCTTTTTTAATCATCCATAGCTTTTCATCGAAAGTCATTTTTTAAATCTCACAGCCATTATTTTAGTTAAATTTCACTCTTTGCACCAAACCCCTGCAGTCAGCAGAGAAAGGATTATTTTTTCTGCAGAGTAATTGAGGAAATTGAATCTTAAAACAGTGAAGAGACTTGGAGATACAAAGATGAACCAGGTACAACCTGTGCCCTCAAAAGATCACAGAAAACAGACATAGAGAAGAGAATGATAATGCATTGCAACAGATTTTATTTGAGAGCAAACACCTAGAACTCTAAAAGTGCAAAGGGTGAGCCTATACCCTAAGCTGAAGGAAAAGTTCCCATTAACATTAAACACTGAACAACATGGGGCAGTTATGTAGAAATCAGGCAAATAGGCAGATAGAGAGGCATTCGGTCTTTCCCAGAACACTTGCTAGTAAGTACACTAGGCATTCAGTTTCAAGAATTAATATCACAATTCCCTCCTTCAATAATTGCCTTCATTTCTTGGAAAGACAAATGAACAAACACTACAATACCATAAGACAAACTCAAGGAGATAGGAATGTAAGCGTTACAGCAGGGGCAAAAAAAAAAATAAGTAATGGCAAACTCTCCTTGGAGGGAAAGAAAAGAATGAGAGGCAACTTCCCAGCATAAGTGACTGGTGCACTGGATGGAAAAATGAACGGGGAATCACTGTCATACAAGATGGAGAAGATCCTCAAAAATAAATACAAGTGTGTTCGTGTAAACCAGGAGCTGCTTGACAGTACCCACGCTGACTGCATGTAGGCCACATTCTTAAAATAGCTGAGTGGTCACCAAGTGCTTTTAGTTCTTGGCACAAGGCTTTGATGACTTCTGTGCTTTGCATCACAGATTCCCTAGTAAAAGGCACTTAGATTAGATCTGCTGTTTGTGGCCTAGCTCTTTATTCTGCTCAGGGACATTAACACAGGCAAAGCACTTCAAAAGTCACCTTATAATTTTCGAAACAATAGTACAAAAGGTAACTTGAAAAGCACCGCACAGTTTTCCAGATCACAAGACAAGCCATTCTAATTTCTAGAGAGATAAAAAAGAAGTCAAATCCTTAGCTCAGATTCATTTCTCAGCATTATCACTTCCTCCTTCTCCTCTTCAGTGCTCTTGACCTTGACTCTCTCCCATTGGTGCACTGCCTAGCAGGACTGTGAATCATGCCAGGAATTAGATGGGCCCAGAGGAAGACCTGCCATTCCTCATAAAAGTAATTTGGAAAATGTATGTACAATGACCATAACACTTATGCTAAGGGGTGTGGAAGCCTTTTTTGACATTAAGAGCAGGTTTCTTCAGGCACCAGCAAAATCCCTCCAGTTATGTAAATGAATATAAGACTTCAAAAAAGGACAAGTCATAAAAGGAAGAGGAGAGGCAGAAAGTGCACGATACGTGCTGACATATAATGAATAAGTATGACTGAAAGTGGACTTTAGAAACTCACTGTCAGGAGGCTTGGGCACACAGGGCCCCCTCTGCACCCTTGGCATGTGGGAGTTGAAGGGGCTGTCAGCCGGCCAGGCCAAGGAGCCCCACTCACCCGCCCCGGGACTGGGACGTGTCTCAGCCCTAGCTCCCGCCACAGGAACACACCTTTTGGGGGGCAGAGACCCAAGTGGCTGAAGGAGGAGGTGTCCCGGGCACACCCCCAGGGTGGGCACTGCCTGGGAGAAGCACCACTGACAGCATTCCTGGGCCTGGGCCTGAAGCATGTGGTGCTGGGCTCAGGCCTAGCCAGGCTGTGCAGTGCAGGGCCTGCCGGACTAGCTTGGCCAGAGCCACCTCCTCCCACAGAACTTGGTAGCGGGACAATGGGGGCATAGGGGCGATGGGCCAGCACTGCGCCCACGGCCATGCTGCCAGGGTGGCCACTGCCAGTGAGTCGCACCTGGGACTGGGATTCATGGGGGCCTGGAGCTCATGGGGTCTGGTGGGGCTTGGCTGGAGCCACCACCTCCCCGAGAATTCCATGGGAGGACAAGGGGAATGGGCCAGCCCAGGGCCCCTGGCCGGGATACCTCTGCGGGCCTCACAGGTCCCGGGGCTTCCCTAGTTGTCCATGTCCCAGGTGGGGCCTGTCCCCAGCCACGCCCCGCCCTGCCCCGCCCCGCCTCAGAGCTTGGAGGGCCCTACAGACTTCCCTGGTACAGAGCCAGGTCCCTGGACCCTCAATGTCCCTGTGACGGAAGGGGGTCTCTGGGATTCGTGGTTGGGGCAGCTGGCAGGGAATCCGACCCCCGGGTTTCCCCTGGAGCAAGGGCACTGCGTGGGGTGGGGGGCACAGCCTCTCTGGTCAGGGCTCAGCGAGGTTGCCCCCCACCTCATTCTCATTGCGTGGCCACCAACGAGCCTTGGGAGGGAAGACCAAGTTGGAGGGAAACGGCCTGCATCAAGGCCAGTCTGTGCAGGTACATTGGACAAACTGTGGTACATTGTGGGTGGGGAGGGCGCGGAGCTTCGTGACAACAGCCTTGTGGAGAACATCTTGCCGTTTTCATGGAGGCAGCCTCCAAGGAGAAGACAGAGGACGGCCATGCAGAACCCTGAAGGCGCCATGGGTGGAGCATAGGGCCACGAAGATGACCTAGATGGCCAGGCAATCCCTGAAGACCCCTGTGGCGCTGGAAAGCAGGAAGCTGCGCAAAAGCAGGATCACGCAGGCCGGCAGGTGCCCCTGAAGAC